>JAHBBA010001150.1:0-34071 GCA_018806925.1 Skeletonema costatum | reverse complement strand
CGAGAGCTGCGAGGGGGGAAAGTGAAAAGACCACTCAGGATCATCTGGAAGGATAGGGCAAAGAACCGTCGCGCCCATTGTGGCGAGATTTTTAGCAGGGGCAATAAACCAGCATCGGCAAAGAAGGACCTTCTTGGACGAGGGGTAAGGACACCTGATAAAAACACCGCTTGTCGACGAGGCAGCCAATGCCGGGGGGCGGACAATCAACCACAAAAGAGGGTCGGCAAGAACTGTTGCGGCAAATCTTGACCATGAAAAAGATGCGGTTCCAGGAGACCGGAAGAAGTGCGAGCCAAAAACAGAAGCGCACAGCAAAGCAGGAATGATTCGGGCGATCGTCAGGGAGCCATCATCGGGTAGCGGTCGCAGGACCACAAAAAATTTTCAGTCCAGCGATCGGAACACAACACATCGATGGGTTGGCTATTGGTGATTTTCAAATAGTGGACAACCAGATCCGCAAAAAACAGAGGATGGCCAGCACAATATGTAAGTATGCACGCTGCAAAACTCCACAATGGTTGCTGACGCCAAAAACTCTGCCTGGTCCAAAGCCAGTGAAAAAGCCAGAAGCCAACCGAGACTGATGGTGAACCCGGGGAAAAAAATTTGGCGATATGGTGTATCGCAGAAAATCCTCGAGGCGAGTTGGATAATGAAACGTCGCTTTTGGCTGGCATAGGCCAAAGTGACGAATTGAATACAACAATTAAGCCGTTTATGCTTATGAATTAGAGTCTTGTGTTTGTTTTGTGCTTGTATTCTGATTCTAGGTCTTTTTTTAGCTCATTTGTGGTTATTTATTATATGCACACGATTTAGTTTTCTTTGTATCAGCAGTAGTCATTAGCAATCTGTTTCTAATATCCGTCGCTTATTAGTGGCCCATGGCTTGACGATCAGACTCATAATTATAGTGCATTAGTTGGTAATATGGTTTTGTTTGTGTGTATCTTAATGGCTTGTTTTTAGTTCTTTTCTTTACGTTAAATTATCGTATATGCTGCTTTAACTACTCTAGCCTAGCCGGCCTTGGTAAAGTGATTCTTTCACTATTTCCACTTTTTTATGGTTTATGCCTTGTCTTATTGTTGAGTATACATGTTTTACTTATGTGGAATATCACGGGATTTTTTGTGTTATATTACGCTTACTCTCTTAAACTCCGATTGGTGATTCTCTAAACCGCTTGTTAGCTGTAATTTGCCCGGATTATGCGTTTCGTCGATTTGTTGTAGTTCATTGTCTACCAAACTTGTATGGAACGATTGAGTGTTGTATGTCTGTACATAGGGCGAGAGTGTTTATTGGGCATGACTCCTTTTAAGAATGTATATGATTTTTTTAGGTAATGTTAAACCTGTGTAGATAGCAACATTCTTACTATTCACTTTGTCGTCACGTTCCGCGTTTGTTGAATATTCTTGGCGTATGCCTGTTGCACTCGCCCCGACAGAAATGCATGTGTGTGTCCAGATATTTTGTTTGTTTGGCCTTTTCTCTTTGAGCGTCCTTATTTCAATAGATTGTATGGTTTCATTGGTTATGCCTATTTTTGTTGTTTAAGCTTTTTTTTGGTTTCATTTCTCGTTAGTACAAACAGGTCATGTCGTCGATCTTTAGTACGCGATTTCCAGTATTTCGCTATGCGCTGCCTGTGCTATGCGCTGCTTTTTTTTGGATTAAATTTATCATATAATGATAAGAGATTCAATAGCTACTGGCCGCCTATATATGCTCAAGTTGTGTTCTGTAGCTGTGAATGTCTGCTATGTCGCATAGTGTGTCTGCCAGTTACAATTCTGAACACATAGTTATATGAGCGGAGTAGTTGTTGCGCTTGCACGACTTTTTTTTTATTGATGTGTGCATCGTTTCACCTGATATCTTGTCTATGTTTTCGAGTTCTGTTTGTTTCATGTTGACTTTCTGATTGGTGTTCTTTGATGATGGTTGTGACGTTGTGTCCGCGTGCTACCGTTTTCTTTTTTTTAGTCTAAGCTGCACATTGAGTGGTTATTTCTTTGGGTTGCACTGGTTGGTAAGTTTGTGATTTTCATTTGTTATTTAGCTAACTTGCTATTTTTTTTCTGCCCTTTCTGGCACACTTGTTGACGGGTGTCGAGGCATTATGTGACATCATGTATGTCTTGTGGATTATATTCTCAGGAATGTCAGTCGTGTTACTGCGATTCTTTTATGTATAGACCTTTGTATACTTTTCAAAGTACCATTACCGTGAGCCTAATACGGTTATTTTTACTCTATGGTTTCTTTTTTTGTTCGTTTTGTTTTTTTTTTTTTTTTTTCCTCTTTTCCTTTTTTTGTGATTTTTACTCGCTGTATGTACTTGCTACGTGTGTGTTTATTTGAATGTATGCGTTTTGATATATTTTAGCATTTGCAGGTGCCTTTCTTGGTGTTTTTTTTGTGGTAAGTTCTGGTTTGGGTACACAGGTGTTGATAGTATGCGGAGTAGTGAGTCCGCGTAGGTGGTCTTGGACGTTTCCAGAAGTGCGGGCCTGGTTTCTAGTTTGTGACCTTTATAATGCCATGATGTTATGTCCTTAGTTTTTTAGTTGATTCTTCCGGTATCTATAGTCCCTTAGTGTTCGGATATTGACGCAACTGTTTGTTTTTCTGAACTGTCAAAGTGTTCTTTTGTTACACGACGCTAAATTGCGGTTTCATAATACAAACAACAAAAGAAAAGTGTGTAATTACAGACGATTAGCTTAATTGGGATCGCGCGAAGTGTAACTGCGTAGGATCGCTAGTACGTTTCTTTATTTTCTGCTTTTTTTTTTGTTCAGCGCAGTTAAGCCTTGTCAGTTTGTGTCTAAAATTTCTATTTTTTCAACTGTGACCAGGCAGTTTACTATGTAACTTTTTGTATGGATCGCTCAGTCGTATTTGATGATTGAGTTGCCAGCCTGGTGTAGGCTCTTTTGCAACTTCTTTTGCGTTTGTGTTTTTTTCTGAGTCGTGTATTGTTCTTAGGTTTTGTCGGTTTTAGTTCTTGCTATTTTGTCTCCGCGGTCGGCTTGTCGATCCCCTCAGCTATTGAACTATAATGGTGTTCTGTCATACCTAAGTTGCTGCAGGTTTGTCTATTATTTTGGTTTTGTTAGTTATGTTCGTTTCATAGTGTTGACAGTGGGTGCCATTTTTGTTCAGTCATTCCGGTTTTGGACTTGTTTAATTAGTTCTGGCTTATTGAATTGGTCATGGGGGGTCTTGATTGATGTTCTTTCATAGTTTTCTTATCACTCCACATATTTCTCGTATTGTCGTTGAAATCGGTTTCCAGTTGTGTGCTTAGACAGCTTGATTTTGTTTGATCGATTGTGCTTTTGTGGATTATGATGACTCCTGGTCTGGTTGATTTTGCTTTTTCTTTGTTGGCTATTCTTTCCCATTCGTATACATTCCGGTTGCATTCTTTACAGTTCTTGCAATGAATTGGCAAAACGCTAGCGTCCGTGCCTAGCCTAGGCCTGCCCGTCGGCTCTGCGCAGTCCACAACAGTCTCAAGGAGGCGCGTCCAATGGCTTGCAGATGTCGTTTGCTAGGGACGTTGTCACAGGCTCTGCTCCGGCAATACGCGGAGATAGATCCTCAATCATGTCCCGCAGCCATTGTGCGCTTTGGCACTTGGTTGTATCTGTCATGGGCATAGTCGCCGGTACCGCTTGCGAGCGCCTTCAAAACTGGGCTATCCTTCATGATCTCGGAGTTAAAGCTCAATAATGTGCTGTGCGCGGTCTTTGCGTCAGGGTGTACGTGTATTTGTAGTTTGGATTGATATAAAGCATTGTTTTGCTTATCGTCCAGCTCTTTCTGAAGTGTTATGGGACCTTGATCTCTCCGCATCGCGGATCGTTTCGTTTTGCTCATGGTTTTCTTTTCTTGCGCACAGTTTGTGTGTCGTGACACAATACAGACTTGCTACTTCTTCGCGCTAGCGCTGTCCCCACCCACATTCGTTTTATCAACAATATCCGTTGTACGGTCATGCCGGTACGTTTCTTTCAGTCCATTTGTGGTTTGTTATCCTGTTGGCTTTGATTACTTGGATATTCACGTTGTCTCCTAGGCTTTGTCGTCGGCATGTCTCAAGTCGCCTACGTGGTTTTTTTATTTTTTTTTTTTTTTTTTTTTGTTTTTTTTCTTTTTTTTCTTTTTTTTTTTACATTGTTGTTTTGGTTTTTTTAGTTCTTTGTTTTTCTTTTTTTTTTTTTTTTTTTTCCTTTTTTTTTCTTTGCTTTTTTTTTTTTTTCTTGGCCATTTTTGTGTTTTTTTTATTCTTTTAGGTTTTTTTTTTTTGTTTTTTATTTTTCCTTTTTTTTTTTTTTTTTTTTTTTTTTTCTTTTTTTTTTGGTTATTTTTTTTTTTTTGTCTTTTTTTTTTTTTTTTTTTTTTTTTTTTTTTTTTTTTTTTTTTTGTTTTTTTTTTTTTTTCTTTTGTTTTGTTTTTGTTTTTTCTTTTTGTTTTTTTTTTTTTTTTTTTTTTTTTTTTGTTTTGTTTTTTGTCTTTCTTTTTCATTTTTTTTTTTCTTATTCTGTTCTTTTTTTTCTTTTTTTTCTTTTTTTTCGTTTTTTTTTTTGTTTTCTTTTTTTTTTTTTTTTTTGTTTCTCCTCGATCTTCGCCAGATTTCAGTGGACGTTTCCTCCGACCCAATACTGCCTCACACCGATGCAGCTCAATCTGTTTCTCGATTTGTTTTTTTTTTTTTTTTTTGTTTCGTTTTTTTTTCTTTTTTTTTTTTTTTTTTTTTTCTTTTTTTTTTTTCTTTTTTCTCTTTTTTTTTTTTTACTCTTAGTTTTAGATTTTTTTTTTTTTTTTTTTTTTTTTTTTTGTGACTTTTTTCTTTGTTTCTCTTTTTTGTTTTTATTTTTTTTTTTTTTTTTTTGTTTTTTATTTTTATTTTTTTTCTGTGTTTTTTTTTTGCTTTTTAGACTGTGCAGTGTATATTTTCGCTCGTCCCAATTTTTTTTGTTGTTTTGTTTTTTTTCTTTTTTCTTTTTTTGATTGTTTTTTCTTCCGGTTTTTTTTTTTTGTACTTTTTCTCTTCTGATTTTTTTCTTTTCTTATCTTTTTTTTGCACTTTTTTTTTTTTTTTTTTTTTTGTGTTCTTTTGCTCTTGATTTCTTTGTTGTATTGTTCTGAGGATTTGTTACTTTTTTTACTTTTTTTTTTTTTTTTTTAGTATCGACACCACCCCATTGGCGCGTATGCCCCGATTTTGTTTTTCTTAGCAGCATTTTTGTTTTTTCTTTTTTTTTTTTTTTTTTCTTTTTTTTTTTTTATGTTCTGTACGTTGCTTTATATTTTTCTCTGTACTAGTTTCCATTCCTGTACATTTTTTTTGTGTTTGTTTCTTATTTGCGTATTTCTTTATTTTTTTTCTTGGCTAGGTATTTTGTTTGGTATTTTTTCGTTTCGGTTTGTTATCGTCTGATTTTAGTACGGCACTTTTTTTCTTTTTTTTTCCAGTTCTTTTTTTTTTTTTTTCCTTTTATCTGTTTTTTTTTCTTTTTTTTATTTTTCTTTTTTATTTTTTTTTGTTTTCATCGCGTGTCTTGTTTTTTCTTGTTTTTACTTTTTTTTTTTTTTTTTTTTTTGTTTTTTTTTTTTTTTTTTTTTTTTCTTTTTTTTGGTTTTTATTGTTTTTTTTTTTTTTTCGTTTTTTTTTTTTTTTTCTTTTTTCGTTTTTCTTTCTGTGTTTTTTGTTTTTTTTTTCTTTTTTTTTCTTCAATTTTTTTTTTTTTTTTCTTTCTTTTTTTTTTTTATTGTTTTTTTTTATTTTTTTTTTTGTTATTTTTGTTTGTTATTAAATGTAGTTTTTTTTTTTTTTGGGTTTTTTTTCTCTTTTTTTTTTTGTTTTTTGTTTTCATTCTTTATTACCTTTGTTTTTTTTTTGTTTTTTTTTTTTTTTGTTCTTTTGTTTTTCTTTTTTTTTAATTTTTTTTTTTTTTCTTTTTTTTTTTTCTTTCTTCTTATTCCTTTTTTTTTTAGTTGGTTTTTTTTTTTTTTTTTTTTTTTTTTTTTTTTGCTTTTTTTTTTTTTTTTTTTTTGTTTATTTTTTTTTTTATTTTTTTTTTTTTTGTTTTTTTTCTTTTTTTTTTTTTTTTTTTTTTTTTTTTTATTTTTTTTTTGTTTTTCTTTTTTCTTTTTTTTTCTTTTTTTTTTTTTTTGTCTTTTTTGTTTTTGCTACGTGTTGGTTTTTTCTGGTTTTTTTTTTTATTTTTTTTTCTTTCGTCATTTTTTTCCTTTTTATTTTGTCTGTTTTTTTTTTTTTCATTTTTTTTTTTTTTGTGTGGTTACATTTTTTTTTTTTTTTTTTTTCTTTTTTTTTTTTTTGTTCTTATTTTTTTTGTCTTTTTTTTTTATTTTTTTTTTTTTTTTTTTTGCAGCTTTCGTGCTTTTTGGCCTCTTTTTTTTTTTTTTTTTTTCTTCTTTTTTTTTTTTTTTTTTTTTTTTTTTTTTAATTTTTTTTTTTATTCTTTTTTCTTTTGTTATTTTTTTTTTTTTTTTTTTATTTTTTTGTTCTTTTTTGTTCTCTCTTTACGTTGTCTTTTAGTTTCTTTTTTTTTGTAAATATTTTAACATTGCTTCATCTTGTTATTTTTCATGATCTGTTCCGTACGTTTTTTTACAGTAGTTAGTTCGTTTTTTGTGTTGTTTTCTTTTTTGTTTTTTTCTTGTTTTTTTTTCTTTTTTTTATATTTGTTTTCTTAGTTTTTTTTCGTTTTTTTTTTTTTTCTTTTTTTTTTTTTTATGTTGTCTAATCGCAAACAGATGTGTGCGGTCCATTTTTTTTTTCTAAGTTCCATGATGTACGACGTCACTATTTATTTTTTTTTTTTCCTTTTTTTTTTTTTTTTTATTTTTTTTTTTTTCTTTTTTTCCTAATTATTTTCTTTTTTTTTTTTTTTTTATTTTGTTTTTTTTTTTTTTTTTCTTTTTTTTTATTGTTTTTTTTTTTGTTTTTTTATATTTTTTTTGTCTAGTCCTTTCTGCGCCTATAATTGCTGTTCCTGTCTTCTTCTGGTTATTTTGCAGGCCAAAGAGTGTTATGCACTTGTGGAGCGCTTTTCCTGTACTTATTAGTTACACGATATTTTGTTCCGTTATTTATTTTTATCTGCTGTTGTTCGCACACGAATTTTTTTTATTATCTTCACTTTATTTTTTTTTCTTTTTTTTTTGTTTTTTTTTTTGTCTCTTTTTTTTTTTTTCCATTTTTTTTATTTTTTTTTTTTTTTTTTTTTTGTTGTCTTTTTTTTTTTTTCCTTCTTTTTTATTTGTTTTTTTTTTTTTTTTTTTTTTTGTTTCTTGTTTTTTTTTTATTTTTTTTTTTTTTTTGTTTTTTTTTTCTTTATTCTTTTTTATTTTTTTGTTTTTTTTTTTTTTATTTAGATGAGCAGCTACAAATACCAAATAAATACCTTATGAGAGGTTAGCTTTTTCAGCCTTCCAACCGTTAAATCCAACTTTACACCTAATCAAATGGGGCGCGCTGCATGGAGCCGATTTGCCCTGTTACGAGGAGGAAAGAGTGGAACTGCGACGCGGGCCCTCGGGGCTGTGAGTGCCATTTCCTTTGGTTGGAAAGTGTTGCATATTATTGACATGGTACCCACCTATAAAGTTGCTCTGCAATAATGAGGATACCGTTTAGTCACACTCCCAATTATGATCCTGCGAGCCCCCATTCGAAACTTCAGCAAAACTCGCCACCACGCACGCACGACGACACCACACATCACACAAAACGAACAAACACCATGTTGTTCCTTGTTCCCTATGCCTATCACGCCAGCCGCCTGACGTTATACAGCGGTATGCACGGCTACCTTGATCGGAAATCAACGGCGCATTGAATGATACGCAGCGATCAGAGCAGAACATGGTATTTCCCTTGGAATTCGGCTCAACGCCGTCAGCGACGTGGTGATGACCATCATCAAACGATGATGTGTGTTCCCTACGCCTATCACGTCAACCGCTTGTTGTTACAGCGATAAGCATGTCGACCATCATCCGCATTGAACGGAACATCGAGTGATACGCAGAGATATGAACGGAACAATGTAGCTCCCTTGTAATATGGCTCAACGTCGTCGGCGACGTGGCGATAGCCATCAGACATAACAATCGCCGCATCCAACAAAGCAAAAGCTATCGCTGTCGATAGATCGCCGAAGAGGCATGGCCATGTTGTGCTCTGAAATAACAATAAATACGACACACATCGCATTTGATGATTTCGGTTGAGCAGCAATTCATCTGTCTACAAAACAATCAAAGCTCGAGAGATAAGATATTAGAATGGACTGCCGCTCCATTCTTCTATCAGTCATCACATAAGCACCTTCCCACCCACAAACATTGAAGTTGGAGAGTTTTTTGGCAGCCGGTATCATCGAACAGAACATGATGAGTCAGGAGATAAGGGAGCAGTGCGAATAAACTTTCTTCTTCTACCGTGAACACAACCACACAACACGCATTTTGTGCTCGTTGGACGTCATCTTGGGGTCATCAGTCCATTTTGTGCTTCGACTACCATTAGAAAGCGAGCAACATGTCAATTGATGACAGAATGAAGATATATCCAAAAGAGAAAATGCGTCAAGTTCGACTATGATAACATCACCTGACTCTGACATGCAACAATCAATCACTTCGAACAAGAACACATTCAATCATCTACAGCAACCAACATGTGCGAAACATCAACATTGCCAGCTGCAACAGTAGCGATAGACACAGCGTCATCTACTACAACATACATATCACAACAAATCACCACTCCATGCATCATCAAAGAAAAAAAGTAGGGTGGGGGTGGGTCAAGGCACCTCACAAGCACGATTTGCCACCAAGGCTGCTCTTCGACTTGGTTGATGCTATTATCTGCATAGTAAGAAGGATCTAGGAGAGAAGCACCATCTTCATCTGAAATACATCTCCAAAATTGGGATATGGAAACATCCAATGGATTAATGCACACGGCGTCACATACAACTGACTCATCCATCAAGATATCAGTGATGTTGGATGCATCAATTGTGCATGATGAATTAATGCCGTTGGTAGGATGATGCCGCCGGCATCACCTACAACTGCATCACCATGTCATTCAAATCTGAGAGGCACCCAGCCAACAGGAGATCTTGATTAGTCATCAATGAATCTGTAGAGCTTGGATGGGAGGAGAGATGATGGTTTATTCTTTCTTGTGAGGAGATCAACATCTTTCCACTTAGACCGCTTGACAGAGGAGTTGCCGGGTGATAGTATTCCTTCAGCTGCTGACAGTAGAGCGGCGGTGCGCTTGTTAGATGATGTGGAGCGGCGTTGCGCTAAAGTAGTGAGTGATGACATTTTGAAGAATTTGCGCCAAATATTATGTGCAGACCTGACAGACACAGAGCAGATGGTTCATGAGGAAAATCGCCAATCGTCATGTCTTGGAGGCTTTAGGTAGAAGCGTCTTGGGGGCTGCAGGTACTCAACGCATTGCCTTCTCAAACGGTCTATTGAGTACCTAACCATACCCTAGCTGGGATATGTTTGATGATGTAACTTAGCGTCCGGTGTTACCCTTGAACAGTACCTCTTACAATGCAATAAGTACTAGTGTGTCTTGGGGCTTTAGGTCTCAAAACCGCTATGCCCATGTCTCTCAACGGTTATGAGTACCTCACCCCCCCCCCCTCCTACTACCTAGACTTTAGGATATGTTTGATGATGTAAACTTAGCTGTCCGGTGCTACCCTTAACAGCTACCCTTGACATGCAATTGTACTAGTCTGAAAACACAACAACAACAAGATGCAAATTTCCAGCGCGGCCACCTCTTCCCTCAACTAAAAAAACACTTCAGCCCTCACTTCTCCGAAGCTTGGATCAGTTCACATGATGTGACAGTATGTATCGTAATAAAAAGTGTCGGCGCGGCCATTTTCATTCTTTGTTCATAATAATTGACCGCTTCCATCCAAACAATAATAGCAACCGATGGCGCTCCGAATGGTGACCGACAAAGTAATGGGCTTCTGCAGCCAAGCAATACCAAAATGTGCTTGGTAAACCAGCTCTCCCAATACGCCTCCGATATGAAGATATCCTCATCGAGGAAGAGCGAGAGGTCAAGGAGGCCCTCTCTCCTCGCCGATTCGGACGTGTAATTGGACGCACTCGTCGTCTGAAGCGTGCGATTGATCTCAATTACAAGAGAAAGAGTTTGCAGGATTATGCTCCTAATATGGACATGGAGTTGTTCAAGAAGGAAATTTATCCTGATATGAAAAGATTAGGGCGAGAGATCAGGAATATGCCTAACTTAATGCTCACAACAAGCCGTAAATTGTGTGTATTGGTCCTATCAATACACAAATTATATATGCAGAGGGAGCGTTAGGTGGAGTGGCAGGTGCACATGCACTGCAGTAAATAGAGGGGGTAGGAATATTAGGCTTGGTGATGAATAGAATCGATCACAACCTCTAATTGAGGGGGGGATTCTAATGTAATGGGGGAGGTTCCAAACACCAATTTATTGCAACAAAAGACATACATTAAATTAAAACACCATTACACTCTACACGATGATCTTGTGGCCCGTGGTCGCGAAGTCCGAATGCCTGAGATCAGCATGAACTGATTACCATTATGAATAGTGATGAGTACACCACTATCAAAATAATATTCCAAAATAATGGCAGCCTTTGAGTGTGGGTGTTAAATACGAGGCAGTGATGTGCATGAAAGATTAGTGGTGGGAGAATGAATCGTGTACAAGGTATACAAAACCAAAGAAACAAGTGGATATGCATAGAAGATAATGGCTGCTCACCTCTGAGACACATTCATGTGAGGCATGACGAGATTTTTGCCACAAACAAAGTATTCATCGTCTTCTGTTATTACCGATTGGCCACAGCCATTCCTCAAAACCGAAAACATCGCATTACCATTTAGGGCGACGTTGTCCATGGCAAACAAGTTGATCTTCGTGAATTTCTGGTCGTAAGCTAGTTGCACCATCTCTGCATTGACGTTGGACCTTCGATTGTCATCTAGCAGCGTAGAGGCGGCATGAGTGACCCCAATCGTCACGGATGTAGAGTCCACTTGCCAGAACCCTTGGATTTGGTTGAATGGATAATAACTCTCATCTGCTGGAGGGCCAAGTTCGTAAGCATTGTCAGTAGCATCATTGTTCGCACTTGCCAAGACATACTCTTGCAATGCAGACAGCTTGTTCATCCCGGTGTTCTTTCTATCTGTGCACATTTGATATTGAGAGGTTTCATCTCTCTCTTCATTTTAGAATGACAAGTGACAAGCTCGTCTGAGGCCCAGTTGCCTTGCCGCAGAATGAGGCTGGTAGATGATGTGATAAGGGTACACAAATGTTGAACAAATGAAGTTAGTACTCATAATATGAAGTGGTATGGTGACTGGCTGAGTGAAACATACAAGAGATATAACAGAAAGCTCACCATACATGTCGTGACGATCGACTGCGAGGAGGTATCCCTTTCCTCCCAACTTTGACAGATCAGCCAATCCCATAGCTTCACCCACCGTTATACCAGATAACATATCACACGGATAATAGGGTACATCGTGATCACGATATACTTGTTTCAGTTTCGCAATGCCACTGTAGTAATATGAATAGCTACTTTTCTGTTCATCGTCATTGTAGCCATTATCATTACTACTCTCTTCATCATCATTGGTGCTAACTCCGTCGTCGTCAGCAACATAGAAGTCATCAATTTCAGTGTACACTCAGATGACAAAGCATTGTATCCAGCTTCGTGAGTCAACTCATGATGGAACAGAATGACGAGCTCCTTTGGGTTGTCATTACACCACTGCTTGGCATCATTCTAACAGGCCTCCCAATGTTATTGACGTTAGAGGTATGTTGATTAATGAACCATGGTGAAAGCCGATTGTTCCGTTGTTATAAATCTTCGGTCGTAAATCTAAAGCCCTTGCACCGTCGTTTAATTGTTGATAAACACTCCCGACCTGAGTTTTGCCATACAGAGCCAAGAGCCCGGTTGAAACTTTATTCCAAGTACTCCCTTGATCTTGTCCGTCATAGTAATTATTGTAATTCATGCCGTCGTCATTGTCTTCCCAGCTTTCAACGTATCCGCCACTATTAGCAATAGCATTGATGCTGTTTTCGTAGTTATTTTTGTTCTTGGAGTGTATGTATCCCGTCGCCGCATCATGGGCCATGACAAAAGAGGCTTCATTGAGGTAAAGATCTTGGTTGATATTGGGCGCGTAGCACTCACTAAATTGAAACTGATACTTGACGGCAATCTTTTTACATGGAGCTCTGTGAAATGCGTGTGTGTATATGATAATGGATAGGAACATGAAGGACAGCCAACCGATGCGCGGCCGCCTTCTCGGCCTCACCGATATGGCAGATGTCGCAGACAATAGCTTAATCGCCCTCATCATTGTCAACAGGGTAGGACCTACTTCACACGACGGTTTCGCAGCAATGAGCTCGAAGCGAGTGCTCTTGTGGAAAAACATCGGCACTCGACTGGCACACGGCACTGCGACAGCCAGGTTCGTATTCCCCAGAATTTGATATTCTTCGAAGAAAGTGCAACAATGCTGCGAAATAATTCGCCATGCCATGCCATGATGCGCTCAGCTTTACTACATACGTCACTTGCTCTCTTTGCAATGAAGTTGCTGTTGACCATCTTCCCATTCCTATGCACCATTACGGCTGCTGTGGCCGCCCCGACCTCCTCTCCTCTTCCTACGACAGATGAGCACGGAGATTACAATGCCGCAGACATAATCGAATGGATCCGAAGCAAACCGGATGGTATCATTCATGAGTCATTGCGCGTGGGACGTGAAACGCCGGGGGATCCGAACTCTATCAATGGCCTGTTTGTAAAATCCGATGCAAAAGCTATCGAGAAAGGAGATGTCATTGCACACATTCCATGGGATTGTACCATCAATCCAGGCAAGAAGTATCGATTCAATAAATTTGAGAGCTGTGCGAATATTTACAAGTTGGCGGAGGAGTTGAGGTTGGGTGAAGACAGCACCAAGGCACCATATGTTCGTTATCTCTTGAATCTCCCCCGTGGCACAATGCCTGGTGAGTGGAATCAAGCAGCCAAGGAATTTTTATCGGTTGTCCTGGGGGCATGATCAGCTTCCGCCATATGAAGATCATTGGAAGTTTGACGTTACATTCGATTGGGTTGGAGAATGCGAAGGCCATGAGGATGATGAATTTGAACGTGCAGCTTACCATTTGAATCATTCTCGTGATGAAGACACACTAATGGTGCCAATTTATGACATGATGAATCACTCAAATGATCCAAAAAAGCTCAATACTTTTAGTTACAAACCGAAAGAGACTGGAGATGTCTTCCGCGTAGTTGCATCAAAAAGAATAGAGCCTAGGTGAACAAGTATACAATTCATATAATCGTTGCAATAGGTGCAGTATGGATTTATTTGGAATTGATCGTGACGATTGTGAAACATTTAGTAACTATCGTACGCCGGATATCTTGAGCTACTTTGGATTTATCGAGGACTATCCACAGTCTTGGATATTTGACTCTAATGATTCCAGTGATGATGATGCACCATCTGAGTTTGATATTTGCATGCTGAAGAATTCTGAGACGGGTGAAATTGACGTTTATTGGGGGGCGGACAAAGCCGATGATCATGACATTGAGTGGGCTGAGGCACAGCTGAAAACGATTACGCCAAATTGCTTAAAAGGAAAGAGAAGAAGGAAAAAGGAATTGGTGGGTGAAGGTGATGATAAGATTGGTCGCTACCAGTGGGATACTATCTGGAGATATCATGGTGCCCTTGTCACTGCACTCGAAGCTGCTGTCGAGAAATCTTTCTTTGACTCGTCTGATGATGATGACTCATCTGATGATTCATCTGATGATAAGAGGAATGAAAAGGATGAGCTATAAGAGAGCACTTGTTTTGATAGAGTTAATTTAAGACTTGATCTACTATCTGTCCAAAGTGAAACACAAAAATAATCCTAAAAGTTCCGCACCTCGCCATCTAGTGAGATTGCTGCACTCATGAAGTTGGCCGGCTCGTGCTACAGGAACAAGCATCCACGAAGATAGTGCGATCTACTATCTGTTCAAAATTGAAACACAATGTAGGATTCGAATAAACGGTTCATGATCTCTCCTACAGGAACACAGCATCCACACTTGGGGAAGATGGTGCAGCCAAGAATTGTAACAGCAACAGGAACTTCATTCATTGCATGGGAGTGCGGCGGTAGCCACCATGCAACAACAGTGACTTTGCACATTGAGAATTGAGCATCCGTCACATTCAATTGCGGGTCCGCAGCAGCAGCATGGAAGACAGGGTGCTCCCGGCTTGCAACAGAACTCGCAGTTGAGCAGCAGAGCCCGGCCTTTCCAGAGCATCCGATACAGTCCTCAGTTCCGTAGAAGCCACAGTTTGCGCAGCAGAGAGCACAGCAGAGAGTTTACTCTCTCTTCATCGATAGCGTCGTCACCTCCCATGGTAGTTTCTTATGGTCAAAAGTTGATACGTATTCAGCAACAATATGCAAGTCGAACAGTAAATCAGATCTAACAGTGTAAGATCAAAGTCAACGGCTGATCTTTGCAGAAACAACGTGAATCTGCATGCAGCAATCAAAGAGAACCTTTCTTTTTCCTTTCTGAGCGTTGGGTCTTGAAATCGTCTCAAGACAGGAAAATGTGCGTTTGTTCGATGGCTCTCTTCTCACAAGAAAGCTTTCAAGAAAGTGCAGTGCCGCTGTGAATCTTTGCCGCCAACATAGCCAAATGAAAAATCACCCAGCCAACAACCCCCCTGAGCAGCTACAAATCAATCATGTATAATGCAAGATGTGGCCTTTAATCCCAAAGAAACTACTCGACAGAAATGGCCGCTGCTCGGCCTGATCAACGGCGCGACATGCATCACCCTATGCACGATATTTTTCTACAACGCTGCAATTGCTTCGCTGGAGATAACGACGGGAATCGCGGTCGATGGCGCAATGATGAAGGGGAATGGGATCCTGATTTCAAGCAGGAGAGAGAGGGATGCTTTTAAGATTGTTCTTTCTGTCTTCTTATTCTCATCGTAGGGTGTGTTTCGTGATCATTCCTGCACTTTCAGTGTGGCATCCACGAAAGGATCTATTAGTATGGTGCCCGTGGGGATGCGTCTCTTCTGCTCTACAATTCATGTTTGGGCAGATGCTTTTCATTTCCTATTGGTATCTCTCGGACTTGAGAAACAAGATGAAGAAGAAAGACAACAACAATCAAGATGAGGATTATGATTATCAGGAGATGTCTGAAGAACGAGCGATTTGGCGTACTACCAAAAAGTGACAAACGAAATTTTCTGATTGTAATGGCATTTAGTTGCAGTTGATTACGGTCAGTTTACTTAACGAGTGGGGTAGGAAGCTTTTCTTCATCGGTTGCATCACTTACTCCAGAGAAAAACTGGCCAAATTAGTGTGTTCAAGGATGTTTGGAAATCCGCGTTCCTACCTGTCTGCTCGGAATCATCTGTCCCTCCAAACTTTGAGAATTTTTCATTATGGTTCTTTGGTGAGCGTGGTGGAAAGGAATGCGTGAAGAGAGGGTCTCATTTACAATACGTTCATGGTGTCTTTGTGGCTTTAATGTTGACAGGCCAATTGCTCTCTTGCTGGCTACAAGTCAATGGTCAAGAAGGAGTGGACGGATGCTATTGGTGTAGGTGCTCTTGGTGGATGCTACATTGGTCTCGGTGGTAACTTTCTTCATGGTGTTTGTTCTTTATTGCTTCGCTTCATTGGTATGACAGAATGGAGCAAGAAATGCCAATCTCTGTATCTATCCTCGGTTTGTGCATTCTTTCTATTCACGTTGAACAATCTTTTTTGGGTTGTCCTCACCTTGAAGTACAGCGATTCTATACTTGCTGATATCAGTGAGAACACAAAGGCGAGACTAACTCTTGACTACTACACAACATGGAGAAACCAACGCAGTAAAACAACGACCCTTCTCCCTCGGTACACTAAAAAATCTTGTCCTGATGAACAGTTCTCAGACAGTGAATACGTCAGAGATGTTTGATGAGGAAATTCCTGGGGAGTCGAAATGTTGAGAGATATTATACTCAAAATGTATGTGTGAAGCAAAGAAAAAACTTCAAACTTTACATGTAAATGCATAAGCAAGAACTATTAACTGAATGTGCCAACCTACTTAACTTTACAGTCTTTGAGATAGCCACAAGCGGCAACATTCAACACATATGGTATCTAATCTATAAAATATGGCAATCAACAGATTCTAGTTCTAAAGACACATTATGGTAGGTTACGATATAGTAAAGTAAGATGAATGACACCGAAATGCTCATGTACATTAAAATAGAAGAAAATAACATTTGAGATGGGTATCAGCACTACTCTAGCACCATATCGTATCTAACAGCTGTGACTATGGCATCCACAGCTTTTAGGGCCCATTAAAGTTGGCCATGATAGTATAGAAGGATATATGCCACTACTCAAGCTCTTTAACGCTGTATCGGCCATGCTGGAAACGTCGTAGCGTGACCTGATGCAGGCCCAAGTAAGATGGCCGCGGCACTACTCAACACCATATCGTATCTAACGCTGTTATTCTGGCAATCCACAGCTTGTAGGAGCCCATTAAAGTTGGCCATGATAGTATAGAAGGATATATGCCACTACTCAAGCTCTTTATCATGCGCATCGACGTCGCTGCAACGTCGTAGGTGACCTGATGAGGACCAATTTGGGATGGCCGCCGGCACTACTCAACACCATATCGTATCTAACGCTGGTTACTATGGCAATCCACAGCTTGTAGGGGCCCATTAAAGCTGGCCATGATAGTATAGAAGGATATATGCCACTACTCAAGCTCTGTACATGCGTATCGAACGTCGCTGCAGACGTCGTAGGTTGACCTGATGAGGCCCAATTTGGGATGGCCGCCGGCACTACTCAATAAACACCATATCGTATCTAACGCTGTTACTATGGCAATCCACAGCTTGTAGGGGCCCATTAAAGTGGCCATGATAGTATAGAAGGATATATGCCACTACTCAAGCTCTTTACATGCGTATCAACGTCGCTGCAACGTCGTAGGTGACCTGATGAGGCCCCAATTTGGGATGGCGCCGCGGCACTACTCAACACCATATCGTATCTAACGCTGTTACTATGGCAATCCACAGCTTGTAGGGGCCCATTAAAGTTGGCCATGATAGTATAGAAGGATATATGCCACTACCCAATCTCTTTTTGATGTGTATTCAGCCATGCTACAACGCGTTGTAGGTGACCTGATGAGGTTAATTTGTCATTTCCGCCAGGTCACATTCAATCTCGGATCCGTATCGTATCCAGAGCTTTCAGTTTGTTTTGCCAGTGCTACTTTGTACTTGTTGCTTGAATTTTTTCTGCACTGTTTCATTGTCTTTTTGTGGAGTAGCTCTGCTATATTATCTTGACGCTTATGTTGTTTTTATTCGTTATTAGTACATGCATTAATCTGTGCCGTGTTTCTTTTTGTATTGTATTATCCCCGGTAAATGAATTGATTTGTGGCCAGACTATCAGTGTTTTCATTCTGTATCACAATGTTACCACTTCGTCACTTGGTGTTGAACTAAGTGTTTCAGTTCGTTGAACCTTTCCCTCATATAATCAGAGTTGCTGTTTTGTGTTCTGGATTCGTGCTCTGAAAGAGATCGTCTATATTTCTCCAGGATCTACTTTCAAGTCGAAAAAGTTGCTCATATTTATAGTCCGGCCAATACATGTACTTGTAATCCTGCAAGAATAGGAACAACGATCGTAAGACTAGCCAATTATAGCTTTCTGGAATGACATTGCCACCACTAACTTACCTTTCTCACCAAAGCTTCAGAAGCAGGGGACGATACCGCTTTGGTTTTTATAACCGGATGCTCATAGGAAAAAAATTCTTTTCCGACCAGTTCCGTTCGATCTGGGGAAAGATAACAGATTCTGACATATTCTCTGCCGTGCATTTGTCAGGGAGCAGGTATCCCCGCAGCTCGAAGAATTGTTGCGCATGCAGGTCAATATTTAATGTAAACTCATCGTTTGGTAGTTCCTTTGTACACTATCCGCCATTCGTGGGTCATGAATGATCAAGGGCAACCCCCTTATCGATTCTTGGGTGAGGATACCACTTATCTGCCAGAACCGTGCTCAGAGTGGAAGTTGCCATCTATATGAATTCAAAGAGGTGTTAGAATGAAATGCAATAAATGTCCAAACTCCTCCACTATCCCCACATACTACTGTCCCGTTTGTGAAAATAATCACTGTATTATTCAGAGCATCCTGTCGTCGCAATTCTTCAAGTATAGCTCCACATGCAGCATCGACCTCTGTCGCCATACGGTAATAGTTTTTCATCATAGTCTGATGCAGCGTATAGTTGGAATATCGAACACCCCAGCGTGTCCTTCCTTCATTCTCATTAGTAAAGAAAATAAGGCATCTTTCCCCATGCTTCTTGTGTGGCGGTTGGAGGAACTGGAATTGTGTCGTCTTTGTACCACTCCATGCTGGACTCTTGTGGCATGTATTGTCTGATATCAGAATCCTTTGCATGTGTTGCAAAGAATGCTACATTCAAGAAGAATGGCTTGTCCTTGGGGCAGAGTAGCAAGAAATCGCAAAGCGTCAGCCCTCATTCTTCTCTGTTATATGCCAAAGCTTCTTTCCAATTTTACGGTAATGCCAAACCATCGTCTTCGACGTTGAAATCAAGATTTTTGTGAAAAGGTAAATGAATCCCCCACTTGCCCGCATGTCCCACATGATATCCATTCTCTTTCAATAGCTCATAGAAACTCAATTCACTCCAATTGTCGGGCACATAATCCCAGTTGTCCTTCGTTTTTGGAAGACCACTCCAACAACATGGCTTTGTGGTTTTATGTCTGCTCATGTATTGTCCAGTATATAATGTTGCTCTACTAATCCAACATACACTCGTTGTGACGCAATTATGCGTGAATCGTATACCATCAGCTGCCAATGCATCGAGTATTGGTGTTTTGAGAATAGTATTCAATGGTTTTGTTTGGTGGTATGAAGATAGAGTATGATGTGTCCCAATCATTCTGCATACAGAAGCAGTATGTTCATTCCTGTTAAATCTTTGCTATCGGACTTTGTGTTGTTTTCTTTTCACCTACAGGAGGTAGTAGAGGAGATGAATTAGCTGGGGGCTTGTTTTGGTTTTGTATCGCTTTTGTACAAGTTTATTGAACTTTCCTTCCCCATTGCTGGAACTCTTGATTCAACGAGTGAATTTTCTCTTCCATTTTGGCCTATTCGCAATTCTGTATCCAATTTAGCTTTTGTTTTTCTAAGCGCTTCAATTTCAGCCTCCATTCCTTCAATAGTTTGTGAATTGGCTTTGTAAGTAGCACCTCCATTACTCTCAGAGGATAAAGATTGTGGCAATAGCTGCTCCTTTTGCAGTTGTAGTTTTCGACTGTTCCAGCAAGCTCGCAAATCCATTATTCACAACATTTTTCGGCAGCTGACCACCTCTTATGACTGCAATAATATTGATATACACAAGAGAAACGAGGAGAATGAATGTAAATATCCATAGGAGCATTCCGAGACTGCTGATTGCTGTCGACGCCATCGTTTTGTTTATGACTCTTTGCCTTTGCCTTTGATGGTAGGTATGAAAGACTCCGCCGTTTCACAACCACCGCTGATAAATAAACCTAGGACACGACGATAGTGACACCACAGATAGATATGCAGGTAGGTCAATTATAACAGAGAGGCATTATACTATCAACACATTATTATGTATCATCATTCCCTTCATTGCATGCATCGTGGACCGTGGTTTTCAGTTTTCAGCGAAGGAAGAGATTTTTGAGATTTAAAAAGATCAATAGCTGTCTTCTCGGATATCCATCTCACCCACGCACAAAAGCGAGATTCGAGCCTGCAAAATTGATATCTCTCTGGATGGAAGCTACAGTATTGTATTTAGAAGAGGAGACACTGAAGGAAAGGAGCTATATGGAGTTTGCTGGAAGCTAGCAGACGACTAAACAATAGACTAGATGAGACTGGAATCAACTCTGACAGACACAAGATATGTAAAGTTAAAGTTACACACATACCTATCCGCACAACACCGTAAACAGATTTACACACTATGCACAGGGTCTAGGCGGCCAAAACGAATCCACCTACGGCCAAAATAAGACCTCCAATGAAAGCAAGAGTGCTATGAGTAGTGGAATCATATGCCATCAAGGCCCGAGAATCGTCTGCGCCACGAGCAATTGCTGTTTCGTCGACTTCGGCTTCGGAAGTAGCAGGCAACTGAGTTGATTTGGCTCCAAAATTCTTGAGCAATGGATGCTCAGAGTTAAAGATGGGTTCGACAAAACACACTACCCATGAATCGTGCATCGTCGACTTCTTGATAGTACTGAGCAGAAACATCGATTCCAAACTGATTCGTCCATGGGTAATTAGTATCTGTGCCAGCAACAAAGCCTGAGTGCAGAAGGAGAGTGTGAGTGTGAGTGTTGGCTAGCAAAGAAAAGTACCTGTATCTATGCAATATGACATGTGACTTACAATAATCATCGACGATCACAAGCGCTTCATTGGTGACTTGAGTATGCCCGTACTTAAAGATGCCGTTTCCCGTCCGCATCCCAAGGATCATCGATGTCATGATAATTCAAAATGCACTTTTTGTTCTTCATGACCATGTTCTCGTCCACATCGAGCAAGTCAACGATGCATAAGTTGTTAGCAGGGTTACCAGCTCCAGGCCACATGTGACCATTTGGGAACCCGTTTCTTCAATCACGGCAACGAAGCGTGATGATCCAGGAACAGCAGATAACATCTGCAATGTTTCCTGCTCCAATCTCAAACGGGTAGAAACCTAAAAACTTTTCAAAGGTTGGCGCAGATCCAGAGGTGCAGTCACCAGGCTTGACGTGATACACACGAAACTCCAGGCTCGTCCTAAGAAATGAGATACAAACAAGGCCTTGTTAGACGTATGAGCAAGGGTAGAGATGGAAATCAATCTAAACAAACCGTTTTCTAACTCACACTCAAAGTAGAATCTCCTGATTTCTTCTCAAGGAAAGCTGCAATAGTTCCATCATCAAGAATGGAGAAGCCTTCATACCCACCAGACTTATCGTGCTTGCGGTACTCGGAGGCATCAACCACTTCGCTGGCAACTGAGGAGCAAGTATTGGCTTCCAGATCGGCAATAGAGCAATGAACTTTGTCACTTCTAGTGCTCAAATACTTACCAGCGATGAAGTTGCCGTTGGAATCAATATCAGGTGTTCTTACGAACTTTGAGAGCACTACTCCAGTTGTAGGATTGACCATAAAGATGGCTGGCATGAGCTCGTCACCAACCACAGCGCAACGATTGTTGATAACTGCGCAAATTAAGAGTAAAGTTTAATTAGTGCAAGCTTCATTCTATGTCATCAATAAGTTAAGACCTGACGAACAATGCGCACTTACCTGCAAGACCTTCAACATCAAAGTCACGACCAGTGAGAACACGTGCAGCCTTGTAATCAGCCCACGTCTCATCAGGCACTGAATAAGCCACTTGAATGTCAGCTCCATTCTCCCACTTGATGTAACCATCAGGATCTTTCAGGACTGCAGTACCAAGATTTTTTGCCTCAGTATACTTCTCGAAGGTTGTCTCGGCATGACGGAAGGTAAATGGCTTCTGAATCTTGAGGTGTTGAATGTTGAGTGCGTAGTCGGCGGAGTTGCTTCAAGTAAAGGGCAAATGAGAGGAAGACGTGAGTGAAGCATATTAGTATTAGCAAATATCAAGTTAACACACTACGATTGTTCTGAATCTGAATGATACTTACTCAGAGCTACCAAATCCATTGTCAGTCAAGCAGAAGAATTCCCCGTTAACTGTGTTTCCCTCGTCATCATAGTAGAACTCCATATCTGAGAAGCCGACGCCAGGAACATATGAGAATGGAGCTTTATCACTCTGACTCCACATCGCATTTCCCTTCGGAATACTGGTACCAGAAGTGTGATTCTTCAGCTCATCTGGGATGAAGGAGTTTGGGTAGCTGCAAATAGAATAACGAGGCACTGAGATTCGAAGTATTCTCTACGAAAATAGTCAAACAAGAGCGTATTACAAATAAAATACTTACTTGAGCAAACCAACAAGATAATGTGGCTGCCGGTCTTGGTTCTGAGCTGCAACGTAGGTTGTGCCAAGACCAAGGAAAGAGGCGGCAAGCTGGAGCTTCATGGTAGTAAGATAGAGGTAGAATTAGAGAGTTGTGCTGACAGAATTGTTTATGAGCTAAGTATGCAAGTACTCAGTGTCTTTTTGGAAGAAGTTGCGGAGCTTTTGCCCGGATTGATTGAGAGAGAAGATTCATTTTGATGTGATGCGACATGCGGCACAACTGTCTCTCCTCACTAACCCCTGCATCGCACTTTTCTTGCACTTTATTATGCTGCATGTAAAGCGTCTCATGCTGATAGCAGCGCACGCATACTTACACAACATGATCGATGCTAAAGATGTTGGGAGTGTGTGAGAAGATTCTCTCTCATCAAGCGAGAAACGAATCTTCGAGCTGCCGCACGCCGTTCGCTGGAAGTGGCGTAGGGGATATTTTTAGGGTTAATCCTCTCATGATGGCGACAATAATTTTTGCTTGTCTCTCGCTCATCTATCGCCAAAACTCTCATCTTCAAAACGCGTACCGCTCAAAAGTATTACTATCATCATGGGAACCGTGCTATCATATTATCAAACCACCTCATCTCTATCCCATAAAAGTAGACAGCGACAGGAATGATTGTCACGTCCATCTCTTCCAGTTATTCAGCGTAGAGGTTTTTTAAGAACGGACATCCATCTCACCTACGATCAAACTACGTATTGTAGCTAGCTCTAATAAGAGACTTATGTTGCGAGGCAGTAGGCGGATGTTAGCACCGACGATGCGGCATAGTGATCTAACAAACACACTGAGTAACTTTAGGGTAAGATCTGGGTTTTGTTGAGGTGACACGAAAGACCGCATCATCACAGGTGCGGCCTCCTCCAGCAAGAGATTGAGGCAAGAGTCAAGAGAAGAGTTACTTATATCTACTTGAAACAGAGAGTCTTTTCTGAAGCACTTGGCAATTCATCAAACTATTTCTTTTAGATCATATGTGATTATAAAGTGGCAAACTCAATATCTGGTTGCGACCCATAAACAAGCCCGTAAAACTGATCGCCTACATCCTTTTGGACAGCCGCTGCTAATTGTTGCAATGGTAACAGTTGAAAGACATTTTCTATTTCCATCCCAACCTCATCTAATCCAACGAAAACATATGCCGACAAAGCTGTCGTAATTACTGTAGTAGATGTTGCCCCAATTGAAGTAACTAGGCTAATTGGTAATAGCAGTAACCACAACGACATGACGCGACTCAGGTGTCGAGTGTATGTTGGTGGGATTGGTGAGCCAAACAGTCGTTCGCAAATGCCAGCGGATGCTTCTATTTCCTTCAGGCTATCTTCAACGAAATATAAACGATTGTGACAGTAAGGTGCTGTTTGAGCTGTCGATGATGACATGGCGAGATTGCATATCTGGCGTATCCTTGATAACATTGCAACGCCATATTTTGTTGAATGTTGTTCGTCTATGATCCACTGGTACTCTTTTTCCTTAAGCATTAGCTTCAAAACTTCTCGCTGGCTAGCTTCATCTTCACCTCGAAACTGTGCTTTCAAGATCCATCCAATGATTGAAAGATATCTCACTGATAATATTGCTGCTTGTGGATTGATAGGGTAAATGTAGTTTGCTAAAATACTTGACAATCCTCGTGCATGAAGCACCAATGCGCCCCAAGCCTGTCTAGCCGCAAGTAGCCGCGCCACACTAGCGTTAGCTCTCAAAGTCAGCAGCAAAGCTAATGGAGCTGACAGAAGTGACACTGTTGAGGATGTACCTGCCACTGAAATGATTTTTCTTGGTGGTATTGGTCGACATTGAAAGTAATTTGCAAGTAGCGTCACCACAACACTCCATAATGTTGCGAGGCAGACCGTAGGCAATATCTTTCGCGCTGTTTTACTTTGCGTCCATTTTCTCACATGCCGAAAGTAACGGCGATGGGGTGGATGTGAGTGGATCTGCCATGTTTGTGTTGTCCAAATTCTGGTGTAGCTGGAGCCGTCACTGACCACAGCTGCTGGAAAAGATATGTCTGCTAATGGATTAGACGGTCGCAAATCTGTCAATGTGTTGAAATCATTTTGCAACTCTTCTAACCGCAAGTCAGATCTTATGACATTGCTATTCAATGACAGAATCTCTTGCCGATTGTAAGTTCTAAATGGAGCTGATCTTCGTTGATGAGCCGTCAGAACAAATGCATATGACTGATGCACTGCAAGCAGCAAACACAAAATGACAAATCTCATCGTAACTCTAGTGATTGTTGTATGCACATCAGCTTCTTGCTGGACTATGTGCCGCTACACTTCATCATTATTGCAAGCGCTTCCTACCGAGCTCGAGGAGTACGGAATCGGAGTGCAAAGCAAAATGCAACCTCGATGTAACGTTAAAGAATTTCAAAGGGTGAAATTTCACAACTGCAACTTTCCAGAAACTTGCAGGGTGCAATTTGTCATGATTTTGGCCAAAATGAAACTTCACAAAAGTTCTGGCGCGTTTTTACACCATCAAGCAAGAGCTGGCTGAAGTCGCCGGTATGATTCGATTCGTGAACGTTTCAATATGAATGGCCTATTGATCCCAGTGGACAGAAGGTTGGCTTACTCGATGAGCATCACTTGATTGTCTCCTCTGCGACCCGAAGTCTCGTGCCTGGAGGGAGGTATTCCACCTGCAGATTAAAAAGGCTGCACTTCACAGCAATGAAATATTGTAGAAGTTGCAGTAAAAGATGTACGTTTTTGACTTCTTCTACACAACTTCTACAATGTGGTACTGGGTTCTCTTGTAGAACTTGTAGCTTCTACAAAATTATTTCTAGGGCCTTCCGCGAGCACGTTCTACTCAAGTTCTACCATTGGCAACATTACTACTGAATCGGCAACATCTTCTACTCACTTTAGCGATACTAGTTCTACCCCATTTCTACATGGGGCAATTTCTACAACGACTTCTACTGATTGCTTCAATTTCTACAACAGCTTCTACTCATCCACTTCATTTCACAGAGCAATTTCTACAACAGCTTCTACTGATCCACTTTATCCATTGACTGCAATTTCTACTAGACAGTTTACTAGATCAATATCGTCCATTGCTATAATTTATTAATCAATAATCTATTAATTAATGCCATGCTTCATTTCTCCTCTTACTGAAGTCTTGGTCTAACTACCCTTGGTACATGACGCACTCCTTTCCAATAATGAGTTTGCGCCAGACACGGTAGATGTTAGATTCCAATCGCTTGCTTTCCCCGCACAGAAGAACTGATAGCATATTTTCCCGCTGCCACCATCACCTCGTCTGAAAGGATAAAGCATAACATCAAAGAATCCGTTAGTGGTTAGATGATTGTATGGGCGTATGTGTGTGTAATTTAAGTGCATAACTTACATGTTGTAGATTTAACACAGAACAAAACCGACTGATTAAAGATTCAAGGAGAAGTGAAGAGGCAGCATAATTACCACCACGGATAATAGGGAGAGACGACTTAGCGAAGATTGTGGCTCAATGATGGCTGACCTGTCGATGTAGCAAGAAGATAAAGATGGCATATTTTTAGATTCCATTCAACCATGTATAATAAAAGTAATGCCTTGGTAGGCTTGTATGTCACATATCAAGATTTGACCGTCCACGATGAATCCTAACAGCCGTGACTGCAAGGGTTGATGCTCAGGTATTCATACTTCAAATGAACAAATACTCCAATAATGCCAGCAGGAAAAAAAGACAAAATATCCTCACCTGATGAGGGCTCCTTCACTATACCTCCATTCATTCAGTGGCGAGTCTAGCAGCCATGGCGCCGACGACGGCCGCAGTGCGCTTATGAGTCGCAGTGCTCATGAGTCTAAGCAACAGATGGTCCTCCTCTGATGGATGTAATGAAGTTTCGTTGTGAAGTTCTTGTTGCCTTTTTTCTACAAATGATGCCATCAAAAGACGAAACCAGTGTTGCTTATCAACCTTCAGAGTTCTTTCCTTGGTGATTCAGCAGACACGGCTGATGTGGCTTGTTACACCACATAGCATGGAGGCAAATGATATGATGAGCTCGCATTTTAGTTGGATGACGTAACGGATTTGTGGTTTGTGTGAGCGCGCATCAACCGAATCATACACCCCAGGAAGATAGTGAACAGTACATAATGGTTGCCAGATGGTTTCATCCGTACGGACCGTCCGGACCTGCACTGTTCTGGTATTCCATGGGATGATATGAATTTGATGATGGCATTGCCCGCTAATGACAAGTCGATTAATTGTGTGCAATTGTGTGCACATCGACCAATGATAAAATTGCAACGGCATCTTGGAAATTCAAAAAGATTCTGTTGTGAGCTGATAACCTATGTCTTCAGAGGGAAGATGCCCATCTCATCTCAAAGCCTTCTCATTTTTGAAATTCAAACAAGAGCACAAAGCAGGAAAACGACATGTTGCTATCGCCTCCGTATCCGCGCTACAATAAGATATGCTGACTATGTACATCAAGGAAAGCTCGCCACCACGTATGCCGCCTCTAATATGAGTCAGAGTGAATGCACCATGAAGCCAGTTGTGTATTCCTCCTCCAGAATATGCCACAGTTTCAAATATCTTCCACTAATATCACTCCAAATCCAACCATCACCATCATCACCATGACATCAAGTATAGTTGCTCCTGCTGCAGTTATGACGCCAGACGGCAAATATATCATCCCTGCCAACGCATTTTCTCTTCCGCTACAAGATATTGTTGAGGGAAAGGGAGGTAATGATGATCAGCAGAAGAGACGTAAAATTGATTTCTTAACATGTCATCAAGGTTGGTGGCCTGCTATTGATGATGATGCGAATCTGGCCACGTCTAGACATTAAAAATATAACTGCTGTATTTGGGAAGGTTCACAGTTCCGTCTTCAAGTAGATTCAACCACTCATGAGTCCGTAGTGCATAACGACCTTGTACTGCTTCATTATCTGATTCTTTGTATGGTAGCATCAATCCAAATTTGATATCATTTTTTATTGCATTCCTCATATCCAATGTCGATTTGGAAAATGTTGTATCAGACGCTGATGTTGGTTGGATTCTTTCAAATGCTGCATACCTAGAACAACCATCTGCACTGACCATTGCGTTTGAAAATTTATATGCAACAACTCTGTACTTGTCCCTCCCAGCAGAGTATGGGATGTTGATCTGATTTGGCAGGCTAGGAACATAAAAGCAGGAAAGACACTTCCCACTGACGAAACGTTGTTCAATCTGTTCAACATCTTTGAAGATCCGAACTCCTCCTTGGTAACGATTTCCTACTTCCTCTTCTTTTTCGTTTTCATCATCTGTAGCCACACCTAGGTCCTCTCCTATGCGCTTCATAGCAAGGTATTTGTGTATTAGAATCATTTTCTTGAGAAGTGAGTTCTCATTCTTTCTCGCTGATTGTAGAATTTTCTTCACAGATTGGATTGACCGCTCAAACACACCATCATAATATAATGCCAAACTGCCAAAGAAATCTATCTGCTCTGGAAGGTTTAGCAAACTAATGAAGTTACCCTTTGTCATCCAAAAATCGGTGATACCTTCAGTATAATACTCTTTGCAAAAACTCATGACAACATGAGAGGAAGACTTTGATTGCTACATCGAGCTGCACTTTTGGTATGTGCTTTTTCGTCATAAGCAAACTTATCATGATATCACACGATGAAATCATTCGCTTCAGTTCAAGAAGACACGCACTGATATTAGAACCAACTGCAAATGGATTGCCGCAAGAAGAACTGGCCATACAGATGTGTTTGTAGGCGTGCATATCCAAAACAATCTTCACCAAGCCAGTTAGTCTTCGGGAGTTCTTTCACGTGACACCAGTCCAATCTGAAGCTTGCAATCTGAGTCAAATACTGATTTGCAAACCGTTTATATGCAGCCCATTGGTCGTGTTCCTTTAGGACCTGCTCGGTTAGATCAATGATAGAAGACACGATACCATGGCCAAGTAAATGCATGCCTAACTCAACAAACATGCTCGCTTCGTATCCAAGATCAATTGCCTTTGTCCAAAGATGTGGTACATAATCCGACTCTAGCACTTCTTCGTCCTTCTTCTTTCGGTCACCAGCAGCAATAACGCGCTCTTGCGTGACACCATCAATGGCCATTGATGATAGCCAGTATCTCGTTTGCTTCTTGTTCCATGCTCCAACAGTGAATTCGTGATATGCAGCCTTCACCGCAGTGGATAATTTTTTGAACGATAGCATGACTGCGACGAGATGGGTCTCTCCAACTGTTCTTCCGGTTGGAAATATATTTGGATTTGGATGAACCATAGAACATGATGTGGGATAACTTGGAGGGCAGACATGGATTTGTCTTGCATTTGCTGTCTGAAAACTGATCCCAATTGCAGCAATGTGAGCAAATGGCGATAGTGCTGCCTTCAATCCCAACACTGTCATCAAATCTCCGAGCTATTCGCACCATGTCCGGAAAACATCTGTAGCATGATGGAAGCTTCTGCTGATCAAGCATCCCTGCGACATTGGTTCGTTTCCCAAAGTTTCCAAGTAGTAGTTGCCTTAGCAGCTCCTTTCTCTCTGGCATGTCCGCCGCATACAAGACTAAATCAAAGACGGTATATATCTTCCTCATGACTCCTTTCCTTCCATAGTACCGCATCTTTCCTTTCCTTAATTTCTGTCAACTGATCAAGATAGTACTGATAACAGGCTCATGATCCAAAGATTTACTTCCAAATGCAAGGCAGTATGTATGGCTCTCCGACGTGGACATCCCCATCGGTGGGCATATCCTCACAATTAACATCCAGATACTGTTGTCTCGTTGACGTGAAAAGAAGCGGAGGAAGCTATCACTCCAAAACATTAGATGCCCAAAGAAAGTCTGTTCGACGGGTATGTCACCACTGAGGTTATTCTGTCATTTGCTCATAAAGACGTTGTCCCGCTTTAGTACCATTGAAGCCATCCGTGTACGTTTTTCCATCATGATCTTGGAATGGAAGGAACTCTAAACCCCAAGCAAAACAGTGATCAAGTAGGCCATCAAGTTCTAAACATGCGTGTCCACCAATAACCTTAGTGGGAGGGAAAGGAAGTAAATTAAAGATCGAAGATTTACCCTTCAGACATAACCTATCAGCAGCTTTCATGTCAGTAGGAATCGTTACATTCGTGTTTGGTTCGGAATCGTAACGCGACATGAGACTTTCGAGATCGTCAGTGTCACGGTCATCTGCTTCCACGACAGCCGCATCGAGTTCATCATCGGCAGTGATTGTGTTGTTGGAGTACATCAAATTAACAATGGAAGGACGTTCCTCCATAATTCCGGTAGATGCATGATCATCATCTGCGGTCGTAATATCCTCCAGCAGTGGATCAAAATTATCATCTACAGTTTCGGAATTGTTATCGTCACTTTGTGCTGCTATTTCATTATAGTGTACTGACTGATGATGTTGGATCATTCTTGCTCGGCGACTTTGTGGCAAAACATATGCACATGAAGAACATCTCCATGACATACGACCACAGTTGGCGTTGGTGCAAAAGATGCCGTAGTAACCATCCACGGTTGTCGACACTTCGTGAGCAAATTGCAATTGGCAGCTAGTGCATGTGGAGTACATAATAATATAACTATCGCCTATGCGCAATGTACTTTTGTTTCGTATTATCTCTACTACAATATACTCAGTAGAAGCACACAGCAAAACAAAGGGCATTGGGTTGGCGGAATTTTGAGGGTGCGTGTGGAGCTTGCTAGGTGGAAGACAGACGAACAGAAAAGGAAAGAAACTAGTGAAAGCTGGTAAGGAAACCGTCGAAATCCATTATTTGTCGCTTTTATATCGCCAATAAAAAGCTGTCGCCTGTATTGGCGATGTCAACGACAGAAAAGGAGTAAGAATGAGTAGAAACAAAAAATAACTGTCAGCACTCATGTTGTGTTTGTAGAAGTTGTCAGTAATCACGTAGAAGTTGCACAAACTGGGGCGTAGTAGAAGTTGTGTAGTAATTGACTGTCACAGTGCAAGTTCTACCACAACTTCTACAACATTTCATTGCTGTGTTGTGAGAAAGATGGTTGAGTGGTATGTGCCTTTGGGTGATGGTGGTTCTGATGAGATGCGGAGGAGAGTTATCATGGATTTTGAGGAGTTTGATACTCAAGCCAATGGCTGGTTTGAATCCTTTGCAAATCAGCTTCCACAGATGCCATCTTTGGAGGAACTGCAAAAAAACAACATGTCTTTTGGTATCAAAGATGTGGTAAATTATGTGGAAACAACCGGTGCTATTTCTGGACGCTTGGGATGGTTTGAGTGTTATGCATGGTCGTCTAACTTCTATCGCTTTGTTGCTAAGCCTCTGCTGTCTATGGGAACTGTAATTGTGAACGTAGGGCCAAACCTCTGAAGAATACCATTCTTACAAAGGAGCGAAATAGGATGTCAGACCCAACTGGTGTTGCACTTCTTCGAGGATACGAGAATCGCCGTCATATCATGCATGCGAAGAAGGTGCTTGGGAAGAGGATTGCTGACTCCCTTAGCTAGACTCCCCTTTTAAGAGAATGGTGGATAGGAGAGAGATATAGTGAGGGAAATAAGCTAGTGAAATTTGTAACTGAAATTCTATGAAATTCCTTGACATTTCACCCTGCAATTTCCAAGATTTTCAAAAAGGGTGAAATTCTTTAACGTTACCTCGATGTGCGGAAGGCGAAATCGGTTGCAGGTCGAGTCAACTCCAAAAATCAGGGCTCCCAACAAAGAAGGACCCCATCTATCCCCGCTCCGGAAGCAAGCCTTCCTTTCACCCATTTTCCTGCAAAATAATTGACGTGTATTGTATCGATGGCATCGTTGATACGGAAGAGATCTAGTAATTCAGTTATGTGCTGTGTGCTGCTTAGAGGCATAAAAGTTTTTCAACGAAGTCACAGCAAGCAGCACAAACAATAATGTCGCCTTTACTTCTCGACCACGTCCGATCTCTCGTGGAAGCCGAACGAGCTCTCATAGATGCCATTGAAACAACCACCCCGCCTCCTACAACAGAATACCATGTCATCATCCATCCTATCCTCTCAGTCCGATCCACCACTCCTCCCTACTCCACGCAACATTGAGGAAGTGAAAAACTATCCTCGCGGTGGCACGTACCTACTCTTTACGGACATCAGCACCACCCATGTGGAATCCAAATTTACCAGTGATTGGATTTGCGACGCCGAATCCACTGCCGCATCAATTACGAGGGGGTGCCTTAGGAGCGATGCAGCTGAAAATGGCAAGGGAGGAGAAGAACCGGAAGATTAAAGAGGGCAGCGGATAATTTTGAGAGAGAAGGAGCGGAAGGAACAGATGGAAGTGGAAGAAGATGAACATGTAGCAGCAAAGAAGGAAAGTGAAGATGCAATGGATATAGATGAAGCATCAAAAGAAGGGGAAGCTAAAGGAGCGCGACACCAGCAGAAGGAACAGTTGTGGATCCAAAGAAACAAGAGATGATAGTAAATCAAAAACGACGAATGGAACAAGTTGCTGCCAATGGTCAGAAGAAAGCAAATCTCAGCCGAAATGCATGCAAAGAAGGCAGCTGCAAATATGAACTTGAGTGATTCAAGTTCAAGCGAGGAAGATGAAGGTTCAGACAGTGACTGATAACTGAAGAGTGTAGTGATGTACTCTTTTAAAGAGTCTGTTATCATGTGTTGATGATTGGGAGAAGTAGCAATTGTATTTGTATTGTTTGCGCTTTAGATGTGTCAAATAGTAAGGAATATGTAAAATACACGTCTTTTTAGTCAGGTTTCAGGTTAAGCTCAAGCCTTTATGATGGCTGTAGAAAAGAGCGAAAACTGTCAACAGGAAGAAAACATGTTGGAGTGATTCTGCAGCCACAGACCGCTCTTCGCAACCCCTTCATTTGACTTTGAAGTTTCAATTGTTGGATATGATTCATTCATGTGTTATTTGAAATGCACGAGGAAGCAATTGGTACCATACGAGGAATGCTGCAACGTGGAAGAATTCGAAGAGATAGGTTCTATTCTTTACATCTTATTTATATTAAAGCCTACTTCTTTCCTCCAACCTTACTCGTAGCAACTTGAAGTCAACCACGTCCAAATAGACCCTCCCTTGGATTTCTCATCCCACCTTCCATAGAAATGCTTGTACTTGGTATCCTCTTCGTCGTAGTAGTAGTGAGCACACGCAGTTGCAACCTCTTCTTGACTCAAAACTCCGTCTCCATCTTCATCAATAATGTTGAAACCGTACTCAACATCATCATCTGTCAAGTTAGGAAAGACGGCTGTCACTACAGCCTTATACTCAGCCAAATTGACCACTCCATCCTTATTGCTGTCTACAGCTTTGAACAATTTGACGTTGATATCTCCGGAGATTTCCCGATAGTTGGGGCATTTTTCGATGAACGCCGCGAAAAAACCCGTCCACTCATCATAACTTTTTGTGTTGCCAAAGTAGCTTTCACCAACACTTACCCAGTATTCTTTGCCTTCGTCATCCAAGTCCAATCCAACTTTCTCGGCTGCAATTTTAACCCCAAATTGCGAAGTCATTAGAGCTCACGTACCCGTTGTTGTCAAAGTCTTTAGCCTCATACATGCGACGCAACTTAACGTCTTGAAAAGAGGTCGTCGGAAACTTGATAGAAGAAGCCATGGTAAGTATCGAGCAGTGCTAGAGATAAATATGTACACATGAGCTTGCTGCAAAGTGATTGATCATTCTGCGGATGGTCGACGTGGTAGCAAAGAGGCACCACATCATTATGTTGTTTTAACGCCTACTCATCATTATTTCGATCCATCATTTCTGAACGACACATATCAAAACCACACGGACAACTTGTACCATCTTGCACCAAGCCAATCAACAGCAAGTGGCTCATTCCTTTAATCTTAAACTTATATGAAAGCCTAGTACTTCTACTTCTAATTCCCCAACCTACTCGTAGCAACTTGAAGTCAACCACGTCCAGATGGATCCTCCCCTGGATTTCTCATCCCACCTTCCATAGAAATGCTTGTACTCGGTATCCTCTTCGTCGTAATAGTAGCGAAGCCACGCAGTTGCAACCTCTTCTTGACTCAAAACTCCATCTCCATCTTCATCAATCATATTGAAACCGTACTCAACATCATCATCTGTCAGGTCAGGAAAGATGGCTGTCACTACAGCCTTATACTCAGCCACACTGACCACTCCATCCTTGTTGGAATCGATGGCTTTGAACACGTTGGCGTTGATGTCTCGGGAGATTTCCTCATAGTTGTCGGGGTTTGTTTTCGAGGAAAGCATTGAAATAATCGATCCAATCATCAAAACTTTTGGTGTCGCCAAAGTAGCTTTGACCGGCAGTTACCCAGTGTCCTTTGATTTCGTCATCCCATTTCCAATCCAACTTTCTCGGCTGCAATTTTACCCCAAATTGCGAAGTCATTAGGTGCTCACGTAACCCTTGTTGTCAAAGTCTTTGGCCTCATACACGCGGCGCAACTTCGCTTCTTGAAAAGAGGTCTTCGGTAACTTGATAGAAGAAGCCATGTGTAAGTATCGAGCAGTGCTAGAGATAAATAGGTAATGTTGAGTGTTCACAGCATGATTCCACTGAAACGAAT
>JAHBBA010001149.1:0-12356 GCA_018806925.1 Skeletonema costatum | reverse complement strand
TTTGGTACTTATCTTCTGGCCACTAGAGTAGTAAACTTTTTTAGGAAAGCTTTTTTGTAAAAAAATATAGCTTTTACCAAAGTTGGAGGATGGTCGTTTTTAGTGGCTCAAATGAAAGATCTCGTCTAGTAGATCTCGGCAAAATTTATCCCATTTTTCAAAAGTGAAAACTTTTCGAGATATGACATGTCAAAAAATAATCCGAGATTAGCTGAGCTATAGGAATGGATAAAATTAAGGAAAATGGTACTTTTCCGTCCTATTCGGGCTATAAAATACGCTACATACCGAACTATGCTCTAAAAAGTAGCTCAAAATGCTCCACTCATCAAGCTGCATCGGATGGAACTTTCAAGTTCATGAATATTCCAACACAAACGCGCACAAAAAATTGGCAAAGATGCGATGATGTGGATCATTCCACACATCATAGGCAGCGAAGAGCTTTCCATGCCGCACAAAGCCACCAAACCACTGCAAACAACTATTTAGAGGATTATAATATCACGGGTCATGCTTGGAGGAGGAGAGATGAGCAGATGTGTGTGCTTCCAGAGAGATGATGCTCCCAATCCAAAATGATGATGTCTCATGATGTGAAAATACGTGCCGCTGCTATGAATGCAAATGATAATAATATCATAGAAATAACATTGCATAGGTCAACGATAGCGTAAACTACTTGATCTAAAAGCCTTTGTGGTCTGTTTCGTTGCTCTTTGCAGTGCATTTACACCCTTTTTCCCTAATTTTCCCGGATTTGAGCCCCGCTGGAGCTAGAGCCAACTTTTTCCTTAAAATATCAATTCCTTAAATTATACGCTCCTCTACCAACTATCATCACTCTTTCAGACCACGTTTTTCGGTACATCTTCGGTAATGCCCACATATATCCAAAATATGCACAAGGTGCACAAAATGGATATGTAGGTCCAATAAAAAAATCTCGAAGACAAAACTACAAAACATGCGTAGTATCTCTCCGTCTGCATTCCTAAGATGCCCTGCAATTGACTAGCCAAACAATAATAATGATGCACAGCATCATCAACAATGGACAATATTTATAAAAAACATAGCCTACTACTCTTAGATCTATACACTACACCTTCTTTTGTTTGTACCTCAGAGCAGATTGCCACTTCAACTGCGCAATATCACGTACCTTACCTGAAGGCGTAGTTGTTTTCACGTTAATTTCACTATATCCAGCAAGAAAGCAATTCTGTGCATCGGCTCTTGTCATCCTTACCCTTGTTGCCACGTTATTATTACGAGCGGCATGATCAATACTTTCCATCAAACTCTTTAGCTCCGAATAAGACTTGTTCATTCTCCTTGACCAGACACTTCGATCTCTTGGTGTGAAGTCTTTGATAGGGCAAATGCGCTGAGTCCCATCACCACAGTGCCATAGCTGATACATGAACTGGAGCTTGCAGTTCTGAAGAGTGTATTCTGGAGGAAAGTGTCGTCGGTGTCCATCAGGATGGTCAAACATATCAAACTGGTCTCCAACTCGGCCCATGCTGTTGTCTTCATCTGCTGCTGCAGCATTCGAAAATCGTTGCTGATCTTGAAGTCGCGCAGAGATTTCAGCGAGAACCGTTGACATGTTCCGTATCGTGGGGCTCGATTCTACAATCCTCCTAATTTGAGACACCGAGACGTTGTCAGTCATTTGATGGCTTTCCAACATCTCTTCAATTTTGGGAACCAATGCATCAATTTTTTCCCCTTGCTTCTTGAACTCTGCCATTATCAAAACATGTGGTGGCAAACCTGATGCATCAGCATAGTATTTGTAGTGGTTATCCCAAGGGAACGCAATTTTGACATACTTCCTCAACTCTTGTACAGCCGGATTCGTAAATAGAGCAGTGTTGCGGAGGGCACATCTTTCTGGGAGAAGTTCTTCGATTGTATCGAGGTGTATCAAATGGCTAGCAAGGCCGATACGTAGGAGGCTGACGGTGGAATTCCCATTTGCTCATCATCATCGGAGTCATCGGCTGCCGCAGCAGCAGCGGCTGCAGCAGCAGGAGGTGCAGCGGCTGCTGTAGTGCCTTCTTCTACATCCCCTGTGGCTGCGGCGGGGAATGCTGCGGCGAAATCATTACCTGCATCAAGCAATGATTGAGGTGTAATATTGACATTATTAGTTGACATGGTTACTTAGTATTATTTTTATGTTGCTTTGATGAGAGTTCTGAGTTTTGGTCTCGCTGCTGTGTTTTGTGGGAACGGTTTTGCCTTCTCAAGCCAACATTTAGGGGGCAAACGGCGAGATCTATCCAGCGGGCTTAGCCCTTCCCCGTTTCCTGTACAAATCCCGAAGATCGTGGCAATCATGAATAGGTGAGAGGTGACTACTATTCCGACGTGGAGGGCAGTGTGACAATAATTGATGATTGCCACGATCTTCCGGATTTTTTTTCGGCCAGTAAGCTAGAGGAGGGGGGAATTGTCCCGAAAAACATGGCCTCAACAACAAAAAGAAACTGGCTAGAGAGGTGTGCTGCCTTTGTTGGAAGATCCTACCTAATCAGATAATAGAGAAGAATTGTCTACTACTGGGATGAAAAATCAGTGCAAGAGGAGCTAGCTGAAAAACGCACACACAAATATCACCTAAATAATCAACCGAACATGAACCAGCAGCTGCCGATCAGAATTGTCTCGAAGGTCGTCCGTGGTTACGGACGAGGATCAAAGGATCTCGGCATCCCGACTGCCAATGTATCACGTGATAATCTTACCTGTTCAATAGGTAGTTTTGACGAGCTTCCTACAGGCATATACTGGGGCTACGCACGCATTATCGCAGACGGCAGCAGTGATGATAGTGGGGAGAACAAGAATGGCCAAGAAAATAATAACAAGATATCGGGAAGAGAAGTGTACACAACTGCCGTATCAATTGGTTATAATCCTACGTATAATAACAAAGAAAAGACGGTAGAACCACATCTCATTGCAGAATCAACTCATCCGCAAAGACATGCCTCATCAACCGGTGAAACTTTGTTTGGAGATTTCTATGATAAAAAAATAGTGCTGTCGGTTGTGGGTTATTTAAGACCGAGCTTCCATTTGAAGGACTAGAGAAGCTGACGCTAGCCATCAAGAAAGATATTGAAGACGCTTGCAGATTAGCCAAAGAAGATAATGCAACAAACAAAGAAGAAAGAGAATGGGTACTGCTGCATTAACAGTAGTTTCCACTCCTCTGTAGGGATTACTTGTGCAGAGCGAAGCGCAAGATTTTGTCCTGGTTCACTGCATACCATCAGATACCTCTGGATTTTGCAAGAAACACTTTGCGCTGTTGAGGATCATTGCTTGAAGCAATTGGCAGATGTGTGCCTCTCATAGAAAAAAACATGCTTGATTACCAACTTCGTGCTATGTTGTCAATACTACAGGAAATAATAATCAGTTTGGGTAATATCGATATTAGTTGAAATTACTTAACTGACTCTATTCGATTTCTTTCGTCTCGTTCTCTCTTTAGCTTCAATTCCCTCAATGCATGTAGCATCTTCTTTCGGGTTACAGATGACTTTGTCATCGTCCGGCTGTGACTTCGTTTCAATCCCATCATCTTATCCCACGCTTGGAGTTTCTGTTGAGAGACTAAGCTATCTTGAAATACCATTTCTGATTTGTATATATCTTCAAGGGTTTGGGTTGAGAGATATTCTAAATCAGTCTCATCCACTTCTTTTTCTTGCGACTTCTTCTTGCGAGTCCACGAATCCAAACCTGCATTTTTTATGTTCTCTGCAGCAAACCGATTTATCTCGGATGATATTTGTTGCCAAGTACTATGTGCACGCTTGATCGGTGGTGACGACTCTTGCTTTTCCCATGTCGAAAAGATGGGAACGGATGCAGACTCGTGTGTGGTGCTTCTTTCTTGTCTATGGCATAGTTTGATACTTTGCCTTGAGCTTGCAGCAGGGCGCTTCAATTCAAAGGCAGAGGAATTCTTGCGTCGGATATTCTTGCATTCAACCGTTACTGTTGGTTTGACGCCAGGCAGTGCTTTCAGTGGCAAATTATCGGCAGCGGAAGACATGAACGCCAGTGCGAAGTCTGGAATTTCAGTGTATCCATCAGCCTTCTGATTGTTGGAAGAGTCTAACATCTTTTTAGAGACTTCATCAGCACATTGGGAGAAATAAGCAGACGGCGCTGCCTCGTCTTCATCACTGGTTCCAGATGCGAGGTGGTTACTCTCGAGAGCGTTGTTGTGGGTTTCACTAACAAAGTCAAAGTAGTTCATGTTGCATAGGATTAGCTATAATGCTTCTTGCTACTCTATTGTATTGCTCATTGTCCAAGGACATGAACAAAAATAATCTATTTACGTACCGCACACGTGTTAGAAATAGAAAGGCTTTATGCAATGATTGTTTTCGAGATCTCCGTGCAGCTTTGGAACTCCGCCCGCTCACCCTATTTGTCTACGTCCCATTTTGACTGTTTTCCTAGGAAAACAGCAGTGTTTTCCTAGGAAAACAATCGGTTACACTAGTAATGTAAGCTGTTGTCCCCCCTTCTGCCCACTTTTTTCATAGCCGAGGACGAAGTTGCATAGTCCTCGATACCTATGAGGCTTAGTCCCTGATATGGTGCCTTAGTTATGGTAATTGAAGGGCATTATGTTGCAAGGTTTGTACTTGGTGGGTGTAATCCGGTCGGATTTGTTGCATATGTTATCCTGAATGTGTGGTGACATGTGATATGTGCAATATATCAAGATGGGAAGTATGCTTAGTACGACCATAGATGGTAGTAATGAGTTGGTTTGTCATGTAGTAATTCTATTATATATTATCTAGTTCTCCATCTCATGTGTAATTTCTATGCAAGTGCGTCACTGTGCATGCAATTTTTGTGGTCCTCCCATGCAGTAAATACCTTGCCTGGCCTGTTGTTTCTGAGTTGGGTCCGTGGCATGAGTACAAGCACCGCAGGCAAATGACGTTTGACAGCTGCATCCTTTACCAGTGCATCTCCCTGTGCCTGCTTTGGTCGATCCATCTGCATTATTAGATCCCTTTCCTGTCCTCTTCCTGATTGTTAGCCTCAAGACGACAACTGGTTCATCATCCGTATCCATCTCAGTTGGAGACACAACTCGTGCCCTGCTAGGGCGTACACCTTCTGTGTTGTCGATCATTTCATCCGCAAGCTTGAAATGGGGCATTCGTCCGGGTCGGCGACGGTCTGTTGGTAAAGGTACCAGGAGTCAGTAAAAATGATGCCGAGGATGCCGAAGTTGACACGATAATCCCACTTGAGGTGCTTTGGCTTTGGCGGCCACATGAGCAGTAATGCTTCCAGCCGGGTCATCTGCCGGGTCATCTTTTCGCCAAGAAGACCTATCTGATACCAACTAATGCTAATGTCGGGCGGGAGGTCGGTTGGTGATATCGCCTTTGACACAATTGTTGTCCGCTGCAACCCATTTCCGTCCACCTGGATTTGGTTTCATTGCGACAACTTTGTGCTTAGTGCCACTAACATGCTCAACTGTAATTGGATTGTTTACAAGGTCATGTGGTGGCAACTGCTGACGGCAGCTGGATGATCGACGTCGCGACTGTTGTTTAGAGAGGTGACAGCGGTTGCTGGGGCGCCATCGGGTGCAATAGACACTGCGGTAGCATTTGCTGCGCTACGGGCGGTCCCATGGATGATGCGTTGGATGTATTGCTGCTATTAGAAAGAGTGTTTGTATTCTCTCCCAATGTCCTCTCTTCCATAATATTATTTTGGCCGGTGGTGTTCACACTAACTCCGGTGCACGCTGGGATTACAGATGTATTGTCATTATTGCTGCCTAAATTTCCGCCTCAACAGCTGATGAGTTGAGGGCAACTCCCATCGCATCCGGCATGTAGGTGGTCGACCCCCACACGGCTTGGCTGTCACGTACATTGAGCGAGTCTGCGTAGGTGAAGGATGATGTGGATTTGCCCCAGTTGGGTAGGACCGATTTTTGTGTATTGTCGTAGAATATTGTATTCTTTTCCTAGTTTACCCGGAATATCCCATCGCACTTGGAGACTTCGCCAGCTTTCCTACTATCTAATGCCCTGACAACGTCGCCACGAATGTACGTCTTGGAATAATTTACGTTGCCAAACATGTGTGTGGCTGAATGTTACCCATAATATTATGTGCAAGGGCATGAACTACCGCACCGGGCACGTCCCGTGAGTCTCCCCTCTTGGTTCTCTTCCTCGTCGGCTGCGTGGGGGCGGCGTCCGCACCAGGAACGGGTGGTAAAGGCGGCGGTACGGCGACCATGGTCTTGTTCCAAAGTGACATCGATATGCAAAAAAAAGGACGAAGAAGAAGAAATAGTGGTGCTGATGTGGTGCTAACCGGAATTCTAATTGACCCCAAATAATAGGCACCAGTGACCCCTGGCCATTGAAAGAATGCACATTGGAGACCCGGTCCCAAGTCTAACATTTTCGGGTTCATCCCAAAGTCATGAGATATGGATACTTGAAAATCGCTAGTATTTGTTTTCCTAGGAAAACAATGTTTTCCTAGGAAAACAGTTGGGACGTAGACACTAATCTAGAGAATAGAGACTACATACTTGGATGGCTGGTACATAGCAGGTAAAGTGACAGTAAAGTGTGTTCACCTGTAAGTAAGTGTTGATTGAGCGTCTGTGGCGTTTCGATAGCTTTGATAGGCCTTAAAGAATAATCTGACGTCACTGTGTCTGTGCAGCTTTCGAAAAACTCCGCAGGGTTATCCTTTTATGGCGATTAGGTACGAGAAGTTACAATTCACATCTTGTCCACAAACACTCTGTAACTTCGTGTAACTGTTCATAACGAGCAAATTCAAATGGCCATGAGACCTGAGAATCCAGCCCCCAATGGACTGAGTCTGGTCTCCAAAAAAGTGCACGCCGTGACTTTTTGAGGCTCTATCAACGGGGAAGGGGGCTCCCCTCTGAATTGCATCCGCCTTGGCCCCCGCTTTTTGTTAGCACTTTCACACGAGCACACTTTAACACAATAACCATGGCGACGGCGGCGGCGATGGTATGGAGCGGAACAGTGGTCGGAACCACCATAAACCGGCGGCGGACACCTCAGTGGACCTATATGACCTTGTGATGCGAAGGAATTTTTCTCGAAGGGCTCTGAACCTTATTTCTCGGTTTCCTACTACGAAAGTGACCGTTATTAATTAAAATGCGACAACTACACCGGCCCCCTCATTCAACACACAACCTTTTGACCCTACACACCTGTCCATAACTCGACAAACTGACACTATATATGATATGACAACGCTAGATAAGTCGGATGCGGCTCATTCCGTCCAGAGTCGTCGGCATGGCCCACCAGGGACGCAACGGGGTTTTGCATAAAAGGCACCGTAGGTGGTGAGGGCTGGGAGGAGAAGGGGATATCAACTATTTAAATGGTGATTGGTTACTACAAATTATAATCAGGCATTAGGGAAGCGTTATATTTGGAACATTCGTTGTGGCAGGCCGTAGAGTGGGAGTGGTTGTAGCACATGATGTGTTTCTGGCAAGTAATAACAAAATAATGAGGGAGCGGGTGCCTTGTCTTGCAACATGGAAGAGGTAATGCTTCCCGACCACAACGTGACAATCCGTGTTATTTTTGTGTTGTTATTGATATCATAAGGAAGCAGGCGATGGTTTGATTCGTTCAGAGTGGCCTGTATGGCCATTGGCTATCTCATGACATAGTGGATATATGTAGCACAAATACGGCATAAAAATGAAGTGGGGACTGAGGGGGATGACGATACAACAATTCAAGTGGGATCGGTTGTACAGCAGAGTGATAGAGTGATAGCTATACCTGAAACCATGAGATGGAGCCAGGCCAGGGGGAGTGGCATGTTGCTGTGATAATAGTCTGCTAGCAAAAGTTGTATACAACACTGTGAGGGAGGACATTGTTGCTTTGTCTTGGAGTAAAGAGAGTGTGAGCAAAGCATTGGATATTTCATCAAGTCAATTCTACGTCTGCATCACAACTTCTTATGAATGAGTTTCCAAAGAGGGAGGGTAGAGGTCAAGATGCCCGATGACAACTTGCCGATGAGATGTTTGCGAGTTCTTGAGACTCATCACTTGCACGCAAGCATAAACCGAAGCCACACTTCCACAGATTTGATGCCTGAAATGAATATGTCTAAAATAATATGTCCAAGGGTTAAGAATCTTTTGACAGTGTTGTGATTAACTCGTTTCTAATCAGAAGTAATCCTCAAATACAAATTGTGATAAAATTTGTTATTGGGGACATTGGGGATCTTTCTGCATTATTTGAATCTTCAACCATTTTGCCATCAACAATTTGTGCAGCGAATCCCCCTTCATTCTCCTCTCCGCTTCTGTTGCGCATTAGAGACAACAGCTGAACAGCTGCGCCTCTTCAGGGGGGGAAGAGGATATAGGGTCTATTGACAACGATCCTTCCAATTCCACAATCTATCGAAATTGTACCCACAAGACACTCCATATGAATATCGTGTATGATCGACAGTCTTGTCGCCATAGTTATTACAACTATATCGATGTCTTCTTATTATGTGTTGATTAGACAAGAAGTTTCATGGAGGCTATCGAAACAATCGTCGACGCTCGACATCAAAATTTGTCTACTTTCTTATAATGCCCTGTACTTGGGCAGCATTATCATATTATGTCGTTCTACATCCACCAGAAATTTAGTACATGGGTGTTCCGAAGTGGTCTCACTAATATTCTGCAAAGTGTCGTGGAATAATTTCGTGCGAGTGATGATTTAAACCGGCGTCGGAGAGGCTCATGGTGGTGTGTAATGTTTTTATTTTGGGGTTTGGACTTGTGATTTGTGCGCGAACAGACGGCGTGCCAAAATTTGCCTTCAGACTCAGTCCATCTGTCCCAAAAAAAAATCACTTTGCCCCAGAATCGCAAATCAGCCTCATTTCAAAAAATAACGACCATGACGGCCTCAACTCCCCCCTATGCCCCCTCCACCACCGATGGTTCTACCAACCCATACCACCCAGACAACCTTACTGAATCGATATCTACCGATGGCGGCCGCGGAATAAATTATCTCGAGCGTCTATCCTCTTGTTTAGGCCTTGACATATCTTGTGTCCGTTGGTGAAAATAACGATCTCTCCCGATACACGACAACATCTCCATAGACTCTGGGCACCTCTACGACACTGCACACCGATCAGATGACGATGCAACAATAGGATGCGAGTGGGCGGCGTGATTATCGGCTACGGCCGCCGAAACGACTCATCTATTATTACAAAGACACGACGTGATTATTTTAAATCGGCACATCTCACGTAGAGTGTTGGGAGGGGGGAATGACAACAATTGCAGAGTAAAGGATGGTCGAAAGTTGCTTGGTGGCCTCGCGGGGGATAACGTGCTGTGTGAATACCTTGTCTTATTGCCGCTGAAGTCTCGGTCATACTGATATCACGGCACATGATTATTTAGCCCCAACTAGAGACTATTATTAGCAACAGAGGAGGGCAACCTCGGGCTGCATTTCATGGGAGCGACTGTCTGAAACCAACAGATTGAATGCATTTACAATGCGCTTCGTTTAGCAGGCTCAGTGGGTGTAATGGTGGTCGGGTTGGCGGTGCTGCTCGTTCGGTATGATGGCAGTTGTATGTTTCCAGAAGTGATGGGGGAGGGAGATGGTAACATTTTGGTGTATCAATAGTAGAGAGTGGCACCAGTGCTATATTTGGTTGCCCTGTGAGCAATAACCCGATCATAGCAACAATGAACTGGGGCATCGCCTGTAAAAGAACTTATGAAAAAGCATTTGATGATGGGCAGTGATGAGACGGCAAATTGTGTCACTGTTGGAGCCAACTAAGCAGAGCGTTAGGGAAGAAATACGGAGTATGATCTTAACACGACAAACAAGTGGAACGAGATTCTAAAAGCTTCTGATGCGAAAACTCACCAAGTTATTGACGACGGTAATATGCGCTATGCATGTTGTGAGGCACGGCAAAATAAGGGGTATACAGAGGCTTCTTAGCAGGCACGAGGTAGTGATTTTAGCAAATACATTTTGGTTTGGGGTTATATAGTTTTGGTTTGCTCCAACTCAGCTCGACGAGTTGAAATAGAATAACCAAGTAATGTCGAAGATGTATCATTTCTTTCAATCCTTAGGCAGTACCTACTTATTCTTTAGGTCAGAGCTACTCTGTGATATCAACATTAGAGAAAGTGCTGGCCTCTCAATGGAGAAATCACCTATATAACGTCTTAATGAGGTAGGAATTGTTCCTCCAGCAGGTATGAGCTACCAGGTGGCATCCTAAAGAGGAATATTGACTTGCCATGTGCGATGTGCCGAGTAAAAAAAGGGTAAAAAAGAGACTTGAGTATGATCTCAACGCAACAAACAAGTGGAGCACAAGTTGGGGATTGATGATTTAATAAGCGGCTAAGTGATTGACGATGGTGAAGGTATACATGATGTGCTTATTGTGAGGCATGAGACACGGATGAATAGCCACCGTGGGGTTACACAGATGATCCCGTCAATCACTCAACAAGCAGGAGACACGACAATCGGCAGAAATAATTGCCTATAATCAGAGCTACATCGGTGATAACAATAAAAGAACCTTTATCTGGAGAACCTCTCAAAGAGCAAATTATCTATAAATGGATCATAATGAGATACCCACTACCCTCTAGCTGATAACTCAACCCTTGAGTGGTTGTCTTGGTAAGTCTTAGCACATATTTTCCCGCCTATTCAATCACCTGTTCAATCGCTGCCTTGACCCTTGGTCGCATACCGCTTGCAAAGAATACTATTCTTCACTCTCAATACTCCTGCTTGCTTGCTACCTCCTCTTTCCCCTCAATCTGATTCTGCCTTAGCACAGCCTTGACCACTTACGATGAATGTGAACGACACCCCCCAGACCGATACTGCACCCATACAACACATCAGCAGTTGTTGAATCATCCTTACATACTGTTTGTTGCTTTCAAACAGTGCTGCTCCCATGCCTTGCGTCGTCTCAATCCCACAGTGTTGTTTTCAATTGTGTTGGAAAGACAAAATAATCATGTGCAGTGATGAAGCTGACGCTTTCAACTAAGCAACCTAAGCCCCCTCTATTACCAAATATCTCTATTAATATGCCGCCTGTGATCCTCAAGCAACTTTCGACCATCCTTTACTCTGCAATTGTTGTTATTCCCCCCTCCCAGCACTGCGTGAGATGTGCCGATTTAAAATATCACGCCGTGTCTTTGTAATAATAGATGAGTCGTTTCGGCGGCCGTAGCCGATAATCACGCCGCCCACTCGCATCCTATTGTTGCATCGTCATCTGATCGGTGTGTAGCGTTGTATTGGATCACAAAGTCTATGAAGATGTTGTCGTGTATCGGGAGAGATCGCTCTTTTCACCAACGGACATAAGATATGTCAAGGCCTAAACAAGAGGATAGACGCTCGAGATAATTTATTCCGCGGCCGCCATCGGTAGATATCGACTCAGTAAGGTTGTATGGGTGGTATGGGTTGGTAGAACCATCGGTGGTGGAGGGGGCATAGGGGGGAGTTGAGGCCGTCATGGTCGTTATTTTTTGAAAAATCAGGCTGATTTGTGATTCTGGGGCAAAGTGATTTTTTTTTGGGACTACGTGTGCTTCTGCTAAAATGGTCTTGAGGAGGAGAGATGCAGTCTGAACGGAGAGCTAGTTGCTGCAGGTAGTGGAAGGAATAGGAGCCCGTGATTACCGGGAATCAGAATGCTGTATCACCGGGAATAAGGATCCACGCACCACAACTGAGGAAGTGAATTAGGTCACTTTCCAAGATCGATGTCGACGAACCTGCAGCAACAGCATTGGAAGAACGGTTGCGTATTGTCTGTGTGCCAGTGGGAAAGAGCGTACAACTTTCCCCTTGCAACACTCTCGCATTAAATAGTTTTTCGACGCAAAGACCAGACTTTGTTAGTGGCCAAAGCTAGCGATTCTCAGGTCTCATGTCCCATAAGAATAAGGCCTCTATCTTGCCAGACCAAACGTGTTCAAGTGCGCTACTTAGCTTGGCTGAGCAGTCTTTAGATAAGTACAATAGAGATAATGTCTTTTGTTCTTCTCCGCTCCATCCCATGCAGACTTTGCGGTATTGTAAAGGCCTTACAACCTCGTTATCGTTTGTGCATATTTTTTGTTGTAAAACCAGCTCTTTTACTTGCGGGAGCTCGTGCAGATCGTAGAAGTATTGTAGTTACCTGCATGCACTCTTGTCCATGCAGCACTAATA
>JAHBBA010001148.1:0-16445 GCA_018806925.1 Skeletonema costatum | reverse complement strand
TCATGAATATTGAATGTGAAAGAACTATCGTTGCTCCTGCGCTTCGTCCGTCGCTCACATGCACTGCAGCTGCATGTTATTTCCCCTTCCACAGCCTCACCAATGCGATGATGTGTTTCGTGTTTGTTGAAGGGTATTCTGGATAGAGCCACGTATGATAATTGTTATCAGAAACACAAGTGCTCGAACTGCTGCCCATACTTCGTGTTGCCTCTTCAGCAGAACTACAGATAATCCAAGTGGGAGCAAATGCCCTCCCAAATCTGTGTAGGCAAATACATGATCTTGAAATTTGTCTCCAGGAATGCCACGTAGATTGTTCAATGCCCCAGCTAATACCTTGTTCAGTCTCTCTAGTGAAGTATTTAATCGTAGTGCTCTCACATGAATGATCATATGATAGATGTAAATGGTTGTCAATACAGCAAGAAATCCAGCAGTGTTGTGTAGTTTCGTCTTGTCAATTACCTCACGTGATAATGTTTCTCTAGAAAAGGAGCTGCACGTGATATCAATCCACCAAATCAATTGTAAGATGCGCGTCATTACATCAAATCCAACTCCAATGAGGATTGATATAACATAAGTATCATTTAATGCCCCCAACACGACGCCACTATGACTCATCACATTCAGCAGTGAAGATGCAGCTGTAAAGCTATTGAGGAACATTGAAGATGATGATAATAGCATCGACCCAGAGCGGAGAGAGTCACCGGTAGAGGCTCTTGTCGAAAAGATATATTGTTGATGTTAGGTAAATGGAGAGGATGAGACCGCCGACGACGGATATTCTTGGGAAGGTCATGATAATGTATATTCAATATGATTTTATCACAGCAGCAGCGAGATAGATGATGGGAGGAGGAGGAGGAGCACCAGAAGTTCATACAGTGTCTTGACAGTCGGCAATTAGTAGAGGTAGGAGGGACGGTCGGTAGCGGCATGAGTAAATGCAGTTTTTGCCATGTTCCGCTTCTCGTGTTGACGAAGTTGGCGGGCTTTGACTGTTTTGATTGGGGGCTAACTGTGTTTGTGGGTCTTGCGCGGTGAGTACATGGGCCCCTCTTCATTTTCGCTTCTCGCTTCCCCTCTTCTTCTATTCCAAGGCTGAGCGATGAGTGGATGGTAGTGTCTTTGACGCCGAAGAAATATTGTAGTGGTGAGTACTAGAGACGATGAGGGCCGTCGATGAAGTGGTGCAATATTTCAGCAGCGGAGTCATCATGCCATGGGCGGCGATTCAGTATGTCATGACATCGAAATTGTTTTTGCTTCGCCATTCTTCACCAGCGATATCCTGGCTTCTATTTGTTGCTGTGTCAGTTTTCTTGTGTCACTTTTTACCTAATTATTATTTCCCTTCCTCTTTATATCAGACCAACGATGATAACTATGGACGTGCGAGACAACGAATATTTTGAGGCGCGTGAAAAAGACGTGAAAATGGAGGACATCACGTCAGACGAAGATAATGCAGATATTCTAGAGAGGCTTCGTGACAATGATCCTGATTTTACACATACTTCTATCAGAGATGAGTATACAGATGAAAGTGATTTTGTTGTCCGTGAAGGCGACGACTTGGGGTGGTTGGGTTATTTTGTTGGTAGGAGCATAGAGTTAGAATATCTGAACATTTCCGACCTCCCAGACAATCTCAACATGATTCATTCTTGAGGAGGCTTGGACACAACCGATCGATACAATCGGTTCAAATCAGCATCGATCTTGGGGAGGAGAGTTTCCAGACTTTGGTTCCATTCCTCAGAAATAACAACAATCTTAGGGATCTCACCTTCACTTGCTTCAATATTGGGTTGCAATGTGCTCGCAATATTGCATCGCTGTTAGGCCAACGAAGCTCGTTGAAATGTCTCAGCTTCGAGCAGGCTAATCTTGGTGATGAAGAGTTTGGTGGAGGTTGCCGCAGCATTGAGAATACAACCGCAAATAGAAGAGCTGAACTTGAGCGGGAACGATATTGGCAGAGATGGCTGTGTGGCATTGGGGAGTATATTGGAGGGTATGAGAAACCCCAACTTGGCGGCCCTAGACCTTGGGTATAATGATATTGATGATGAAGGGCTGATTGCATTGGTGGCAGGGTTGATCAACTGTCACAATCTCACAACGTTATGCCTGAGTGGTAATGAGTTGATTACGGGAGCAGGGTTGAGGTCTTTGTCCACACTGCTCCGATCTGACCACTTCAGATTGGAGTGCCTTCACTTTATATCAGATGAATATGGATAATGACGGGTGACTGTATTGGCGGCTGGACTGGCGAGGCTCCCAACACTGAAAAGTTGAATCTTTCGAACAATCGTATCAGTGATCAAGGCATACAAGATTTAGTGGGAAGCCTGGTCAATTGCTCTCTTGAAGATTTGTATCTTTCGCACAATTCATTCTCAGTTTTTGGGCTGAGGTCTCTAGGAACATTGGTGCAGAGAGCAACGAGGTTGAAGTCGCTCTGTCTCCGTAACAACGCTATTGATGACGAAGGAATGCAATGTTTGGTTGAGGGTATAGTAAACTGTTGCAGTCTGCAAACGTTAGATCTTTCAAACAACCAATCGATTACAGCAGCGGGTTTGACATCTTTGTTTCCTTTCTTCCGATCTGACAATTGCTGTTTGGAAGAGCTTTGGCTTCGGGAGATCAAATTTTTGGAGACGAAGGGGCAGCAGCCTTGGCAAATGGATTGATTGGGAATGAGTCACTGACAACTTTGCCATTCAGTTTTAGATGGATCAGGTATGACATCTAGAGGCTGGGCCGCTTTCCTCCAAGCTTCTATGCGATACTACGAGCGTGAACAACACCTACCTCTCCAACCACACGCTTGAAACGTAGGCGGATATGTAGTTCATGCCATGCCTTCGGATATTGTGGAATATTTGACGTTGAACAGAGTGTCTCAGAAAAATGCTGCTTTACGTAAGATTCTTGATAGCCATCCTGACATCGATGTCGAGCCCCTGTTTCAATGGAAATTGAAGTGTCTCTCCACTTGTAGTCAGATGGCTTGAAAACGCTAGATCATACCTGGGCAACGTGAATGAGTCAACCGAGGTATTCCAGTGCAGGCAACTCTCAGCAGTGTACAAGTTCGTCCGTGGTATGCCACAATTAGCAGTTGATGGCTATCGTGGCGAGAAGATGAAAGATGTTCAATCGAAGTCGAAGAAGAGGAAATTTGATCAAAACATTGTGAAGTGATGCATGGGCCAGGGTGAGGCCACTTTGTTGCCATAAATAATACACTAATTTCAAGTTCTGAGTAGTCAGACAACTTTATATTTGTATGAGAGAAGTAGGGCTGCTTAGGTCACTCTGTTAGGAGGGTCTTAGCAACTCAGGTTGTTTTGGGGGGCAGTGAGCAGTGAGTTCTTGGGAATGCGTCCTCTTCTCTTCAGCTTCGATCTTCAGAAAAGACGAGAGTGTGACATTTACAAACCTTTTTGCCACCAAAAAACAAAAAGTGACTCATCAATCATCCGCCTCGCCGCCGACCTCCATCGTGCGTACTATCATCGTCTTCGGCCATAATTCTTATCAACCCAAGCCAAACATCAGTTCATACTCATCTACAAACCACCATCAACATGCGTGTCGCCACATTTCTTACAACTCTCTTTGCTGCCTTCGCCTGCGGTGAAGCCTTCGTCGCTCCATCTCGATCAACATCATGTGTCGGAAGGTCCGTCGCCGGTGCTCTTCCAAAGTCGTCGAGTCTTCGTGAGTATTCGATGGTTGAACCATTCATGTCGTTTCTTTTTAGCCTGCACAATCTCATGCGGTCGTATACTTCTGCACACATCTTATATCTTCTACACAGAAATGTCTGCCTTCGACGGCATCAAAGAGCCGGTGCAATCTTATGTCGACATCTGGACACCCATGTTTAAACAGGCATCCGAATCTGGACTTGTCCCTGATTTCTTGCTTCACTGGGGACATGGCGCGGCCATGGCGAGTGTATTGCTTAGTATGGGAGTGATTGGTGCCTACAGTGAGTGGATATCCTTCTTGCCTTTCATCTACTTTCTTTACATATTATATCTCTAACATCATGTTGTGATTCTCTACAGTGGGCTGGCAAATTAGATTGGGTAATGGTGAGGAGGTAACTCCACTCACTCTTGGCGACACAATTTCGTGAGGCTCACCCAAAGAGTAAGTTTTCATAATGTGCATCATCTGATTCGTTCTTGCACATCAATATATCTAACTCTATCACATCTTTCAGTCATTGGAGGAGCATTCTTTTTCTTCCTTCTTGGAGGACAAGGCGGACTCGTTCTTCTCGACACACAAGGCCAGAGCATTCTTGAATCACCACATGCCATGACAGCTGCCCTCTCAGTTGCTCTTTTGGCTACACAGGCCGTTCTCCCTAAGCTTTTTGCTACTGAGAATGGAAAGCTAGCAAGGGATGTGCATGCCTATCTTGGAACAGCTACGATGACTGTTCTATTTGCTCACCTAGTTACCGGATTGAACCTTGGACTTAGTTTCTAAGTTTAAATAGTAACAATATAGGCTACCCATTTAGATACTGCTGGAATAGGTATATCTTTCAACATTTGCTGGAATCATAAAATGTGTACTGGCCCGTATCTGTAATCATGCTTCCATAAGGCGACGCTCTCTTTCTTCTAGCCCCTGGATCTCTTCCTGTAACTTGCTTTTCATCGCACGAATACTTCGCAGCTGTTGCATCAAATATTGCTTATAATTGTATGCAACCAATACCGGCATCACTCTGACGAATTTGTACATTGCCGAGTAGCTCTCTACCTCTACTTCGGATACTCGTCGCCAACTTTATCCATTCATCAGAAGATTTCATATCCGGACATGCTGTCACGGTTTGGAACCAAGATTTGACCAAGGGAAGAAACTTCAGATCCCACTGAAAAAATGGCACCATGTTCAGATCTGAAATGCTCTTCAGAATTTTGTATTTTGCTGCCGTACTTTGACTCTGGCCATCCCCATTTGCTTTGAGCCAAGGGGTGATGTTATCACGCCATAACCACGAGTGACAGATCGTTTGAAGCGTGTGGTTGGAGAGATACATGTTATTTGCAGACGACGAATCGCATAATAGCTTCGAGAATGCCCCCCATCCTGCAACAGTAATACTAGCATAACGTACCCCACCAAACAACAACTCTTTCAGTGACTTGTTGCGAGTCAATGCATCTACAAGAGCAAAGGCGCGCTTCGTCACCAAAATTGATGCAATAGATCGACAGACTCTCCAATGCACAGGACGGAGCCCACAAATATTGCCTGAGGTGACTCAACCCTATTGCCGTAATTGCTGTGTTTTCTGAGAGGTCTAATTCTCGCAAAGTGCAGTTGTGTGAGAGACCCGCAGTCAAAGCTCTCAGCCCGTCATCGCTGAAGCTTACCAAGCCCCCTCCGCAGGTTAATGAAAGAGACACTAGCGATTTGTTGATTGACAAGGCACGCGCTAGAACCTCTCCTCCATCTCCAATATTTATCCTATCGAGACAGAGATCCTCTAACTTGCACTTCCGAGACTGCAAGGCACGAGCCATTGCCGTCAATCCAATTTCGGTTATTGCTGTGTTTTCCAGAAAGAGATATTGCTCTGAGAGCTCTATTTTGAGCAAGAGATACCGTCAAAGCAAACAATCCGGTGTCACCTATGTTGTTGTTGCATAGATGCAACCCTCGCAGTTTCCTATTGCTGACGAGAGAATTTGCCAAAGCCTCCAAGCCTTCGTCACCAATGCTGTTATCTGAGATATTCAGTACACGCAGTCCCTGATTATGGGTAAGAGATGACGCCAAAGCCTTCAGCCCTTCATCACCAATATTGTTTTTGACCGAGATTCAATGCCCGAATCGATCGATTATCAGCAAGAGCTACAGCGAGGGCCTTACACACCCTCACCACTGATATTGTTATTGGATAGACAGCATTCCGTAAGAGATTTGTTATGAACAAGTCCTGCTGCCATCATTTCCAGCCCTTCGTCTCCAATGAATCTAGCATCAAGATCGAGATGATTCAACTTGTTTTTCCTGAGCAGTTGCTCCAACGCAACACCTCCTTCCCTTCCAAGAGTATTATACCGGCTTCGCCCACATGCGCAATAATATTCTTAACCATAGGTAGCGTACTCAGCACGGTGAGAATTTCTGCAGTCAGCATACCAAAGTATGATTTCAAAGATTTGCATTGACGTAAACCTAACGCAAAGCAATGTGCAGCGTCGCGTTCAAGCTGACAATCAAATCCTATTGATTTAACATGAGGCATATTCATTGCTGACAATCCTTCATTGAGAACAGTAGTATCGCCACAAATATCAACCGATGTGATTGTTTTGTTGCGTTCAAATCCTTTGAACATTTCCCGAGCCTGCCCTAATATCTGCAGGAAGATGATGGACATACATTTCAGTCAACGTGAAATTCTCACCAATAAAATAGCCTAGCCAGCCAAGGTGATCACCTTCCCTTAGAACGTATTGGTTCGGTTCATCGGGATTAATGTTATCTGGACTCAATATGTAGAGATACTCTAACGCAGGGTCGTTATTCTTCATCCTGTGGAGGATTGCTCTGTTGCCCGCAGACGAAGTAATGTCTTTCAGCCTCACAGTTGCCGCTAGAGCATCATACCCTTGATTTTCACTCATTATTTGCCGACTTGTTGATGGACTTCTGTATTCAGTAGTAGTAGTCAAAGAAGTATGCAGACGTGTTGTTGTGAGCGAATGCATGTAAAAGTAAGTTAAAACTGCTCACCAACGAAACAAAGGACGCATCACTGTCACAGTTAGCTTGAGTGCTCGGCCGCCGCCTGAATCGGCAGTTCACATCTCGGACGTCAATAACTCACTGATATATTTCTCTCCTTTTCACCGCACACTCTTATTGTTCCCTTCCTATTCAACTTTATAAGAAGCGGCCTTCCTACACTCTGTATGGTAGTATTTTTGCCATGGTGCGAGCTCATTCAGCGAGGTGTGCGATTCAATGTAACGGCTACATACAGGCGCGCCATGATGCCATCTCTCACCCACTCAAAGTTGATCTTCCATCTTTTGTCAACCTCTGCCTCACTCTCAGAAGTGGCACTATTTGACCGCCATCTCATCATTTACCTCAACGTATTGCCTTGGTACAAGCATTCTAATCTGTCCATAGCCCAAACATTCTCACTTCCACCGCTTCGTCAACCCGTCCGATCTTGTGTACGATATGGACTGCTTGGACATAGGTTATATTCATTATTGCCTTAACTATCTGCCACGATAAAGTGATGACGAGAATTCATTTTAATACTGATCAAAAATGTATCTCATATCACTAAAGATATATCAACATCTCGTTCAGCCTTATATGCGAATGTGTCTGAATCCTCTACTGTTGCATTAGTGGTTCAGAAGCTCACAGAACGGAGAATGAATAACAGTAAAGAAAAACGTCTCTTGAATGAATTCATGAATGGCAGTCTCTACTTAAGTACATCATCTCAGGCAGAGGATGCAGCTACTATGATGTTTTGTCTCCAAGTCAAAGGTTGAACTGATGGCTGGATAGCGTAGCTTGTTTCTTTGTGTGTAAGATGATGATGACTCACCATCATCGAAGCTGCTGCATGTATATGCTGCGGCCTATGGTACAATGCACTGCAGAGGAAACAGAACACGCAATCTCTTCATCTTGTACCATACGAGCTAGAAGAGCGTGAAGAGCGAGCGAGCGTGATTTGAAAGCTGCTAATCAAAAGACGTGCATCTCATTTTGTGCGCGTTCGATTCGATATTCCGCTTCAGTCACTCATCATAATCTGTAATCTGATCTATCAGAGGATGAACGCTACTAATTCGAGCACCAACCCAAAGAGAGTGGCAGTGCGGTATTGTCCCTCTGGTGGCAAGAAGAAGAAGAAGAGAGGATATTCGTGGCTGCAGCAGGTGCATCGACGTCGGCATCAAATAGTAAACGTTCCTTCCATTCTCCAATCTGTGCCGCCACGAATATCTCTCCTCACAAACGTTTGCCGCTGCCGCCGGCTGCCTTGCTGGCAATGACGACGAATTTGACGAGTTACTAATGACAATGATGATGAAATTCCGAATGATGCATTACTCTGTCCTGCAATCCCTATACACAATCTTCGTTGGGCATGACAGCAGAGTCTTCTGCCTACTGCCCAATATTTGCTACCAATAATGATGGTCGAGGTTGAACAAAGTATGCACACACTTGGCACCATTTTCTACCCAAAAATGTATTATTGCACATTCTTGATACGGATTCATCATCGTCAAGAATGCAAACAGAGCAAGATATCAAATCTTTGGCATCCAAGAATAAAATGCGATGCTGCAATTGCATGGTACTGCAATCACGGCCACTAATACCACATCATCATCATCGTCATCATTCAGAGATTCAAAGGTTGCATCTGCAAAGTTTAGTATATGGAGTCCACAGGGTTACGAGGAGATGGGAATGAATGATGACGACATTGCTATAATGGAAATCATTGCCTATGAAACTGCCGTCAAGATGGCCTTGCAAAGCCCACATCAACACTCAGGCAAGAGGAACAACAAACTTGCGATACAGATGCGATTTGTGACTGGTTCCTCGAAACAGCTAGTTCCATACTATGCAGGAAAAACTGTGGATATCCTCGTCCAACTTGAATTCATTCGTACAATCCTATCGAGTAAAAGAATACTGGGAGTGTGGATCGGATGACGAAAGTGATACACGAATTGACATTGGCAGGCTTGTTCCTACCACGACGAGGGCTTGGTAGTCAAGAATGGAGGGTATTGGTTCAGTCTATACCTGGTCTGTGGCAGCACATCTAAATCTATTGCGGATGGCCGTGTTGCCATATTGAGGAAGCTGAGATCTTGCAAGTATCAAGAGAAGAAGAGGTCGATATTGGATGAGGGAACATGGACAATTCAAAGATGGAAGTGATGATACTACTCTTGCTGACAGTCAGTTGGGGTGTGTCCAAAAAGAAGACATGCATACGACAATCTGGGAAGGTTCGTATTGCTGGATCTACTACAAAAGGATTGGTGGTTCTGAAGAAAACATCGTCTGGAGAACACTTCATCATCGTCTTACCCAAGTAGTAGATGCAACACAGACAGTTTGTTATAAACACTTATAATCAATCATTCATTATCCAACCCTGCTGTTGACTTTCAATATCATTCTTCCAATAAACCGTACTCAACTTACTCTTGAATATCGCACCATAATTCTTCACCGTCGTAGCCGAAAACTTCAACTTGGACTCATCCGTAACTCCTTTTGCCTTGAGTGCATCCAATACGCAACTGTCGAACATCGTCATCACTAGATAGACGGATGTCCTTCACGTTGAATCCGTTCAATCACCCCATCAATCTCCTTTTGCCGATAGGACCGTATGGACATCCCATTCCTCTCCAATCAATCATCTACAATTGTTATAACCCTTTTCATCATTCAACAATAGTCCCGATAGAGTGACTTTAAACTATTCTTGGCATATCCCCGATAAATCATGGATTCCACATGCCAACCGTCGTTGTGAGGAGCCCTTCTTGTACTGTTTGGCAATCTCAACACATTCTGATTTCTTGTAGACGGTCCCCCCATCTCGTGGTGGGGGTAGTGGAAAGGAAGTGAATTTTGGAATCAACCACCTGCATCCCGTGTTTGACACAGAGTCCCCGTCGTGCGATTTGATTGGTACATTCCCGAGGCACTACATATTCCCTTTTTGGGGTGGTGGTATGGAATGCTTCTTCTTTCGTTTCTTGGATTTGCTTGTCGTTGCTATCACTCAAATCATCCTCCTCCTCCTCATCCTCACCCTCATTACCACCACCTTTTTTCAACTCCACCAAAATCCGATTCTCCTCCCCCCTATCCAACTCCTCAAACGTCAAACTTGAATTCACCAACATTTGACCCTTTGGCACCACACCACTACCCCCAATATCCAAACTTAGATCCACCTTCATCGGCCTACCACACCCCAACCAACCATTCTCCAACAACACCCTCCCCTCCTCATCCTGCTGTAACAATCGATACAAAGTCTTACGAGATGCCAATACAAACTTTTATGGACCATGGCACGTATGGCTAGACCACGTTCTCGTGATCCCTTGCGGTACCGTTTGCCAGATTGCGATTGCTTCGGATTTGGTGTAGACTGTGCCGGTTTTTGGGTTGGAGGATTATTATGGATTCGGTTTGTTGTGGATTTTTTTGGTGGGTGCTTTGCGTTTTCGGGTAGGTTGTTGTAGTAATGACCCGCCCACTAGCTCTTGTTGCTGTTGTTCATTATTATCAACCGCTGCTGCTGTCGTCATGGCGCTATTATTGTCCTGATCAAGAACAGTATTCTTCGAAACAATCAACTTACTCCTCTCAGCAAATTCATCAATCATCAACAACGCAGGACGCTTTCTTCTTTCCCCCTCCTCTTATTACCACCACCACCACCCTCTTCATTCTGCTGGCAGCAGCATCTGCACCTTGTTCTCCTCCTCCAAAAGCAACCTCCGTTTCTTCTCGGCATCATTTCGATTATGATATATTCACCGTTCCCGAAAAAGGAGCAAAGTATTTTCCTGCATCTTTCATGGCATTGGAACATATTTTGAGTAATGGAATTATACTTTGTTCCATGTTGGTGATGCATTCGACAGTGGTGGATGATGACTTTTTGTGGTGATTGGATAGGAGAGAGGTGTAGTGATAAAGTTCAGAGACTGCATCGTCGAGACGGGAGGTGTTTCAAGGAGGTATTGATTGGTTTTTGAGTTTGTAGGTTTTCGTTTTGGGGGTGGTTGAGTGTTATTCGTGTTGGCGGATGACTGTAACTGATGATTGTAATTGGTGTGATCGGACTTTTTTCCTTGGTGGAGTCTGCTGTAGTTGCAATTTGCTGCTGCTGTTGTTGTTTGAAGTTGAGGAAGTGTAGGATGACTTTGTAATGGCTGACCGCCTAAAGCAGGCGGGGGGTACATTGTTGTGTGGACTACGTTGTGAACGACCATTTGGGGAGGCGGTGCTGCTTGTTGAGCGTGATGATGGTGACGGTGAAGAGGCGGTGCTGTTGCTGGCTGCGGTAATTCAGGAAGGCCATTATTTTGAGGTTGTTGCTGCTGCATGTGCATTTGATGGACGTCACCGGCGAGGACGGCAAGCGTTAATGAGGGGATCTAGCTGTTGTTCTTCCATTATTGCTTAGATGATATATATGATGATTAGGAGCCAGTAATAAAAGGCCATGACTACAATAACAGGTCATGGATGTTGCATTCGATACAATTATTTCTGCGCTTCTGTTGTGTCATGGCGTGTCGGGAGTCTGTCAATATCAGACGCGTCATTAAAAGCGGAGACGGGCAGCTCTGTCGCATCGAGCCTTTGCAAATCCCTTGGGCTAACTTTTGTCGGAAAAAAGCTCAAATCTCAACGCAACCTTTCAACGCTCGTTGCGGCGAACAATGCTCATTTATCTACACAAAATACATCGTCGGCAAAACTACTCAAACGAAGCAACAACAATGGCAGCAATTACTCTGTAACGGCATCGGCAAACTCTGCAGCAGCACCTGCGACGCCCTCGGATCCATCCCATCCCTTCCCTGCAAGGCGTGCGGAATAGCCTGCGATGGAGTAACACAGGCACTCAAATCACCATTTTGCCTCTACCTAACTGTTGCCATGGGGTTGAATATCCCTCCTGTCATTTTTGGCCGGTCAAGCTTTGGCAAATGGTGGAGGATGTAATGTGGCGCTCAGTGGTTGTTGATTAATGGCATTCTTTTGTATTGTGAATATGGCAGCTGCTGTTTATATAAGTGGGAAAGTAGATCATGATCCGAATGATGATGTTGATGGGGGGATAATGATGCTCCGTATATAGAAGCAACCATGGAAAGCAACAAGACCGAACAACAGCAACACCATCATCATCATCTGGCATTAAAAAGTTCTGGCACAGGGACCCTTCACAACCTGCAGATGAGACCCGAGTAGTCCAAAAGCATGACCAAAGTCGGTCGTGTCCGTTGACGTTCTATGCCTACGATCCAATGGTAGCAGTGTACACTTATCATTGGAATCTTTTATATCATTTGGCAGTCAATGGGATTCAGCCGTATTGAATCAAGCGGCGGATTGTGGAGGAGGGGAGGAGGAACTCATTACTCGTGCGCTTTAGTTGTGGATTGTTTGGTTTATTTCACTTGGTGCCACGGCGTTTGGTTGCAGTGTTTGTTGCTTGCGTTAGGTGTGCAGTTAGAATTAGAGAGGTTCTATATGTAGTAATGATGTAGAATAATTAATAATCCTGTTAGGAATTATCTGGCAAGTTCGCTGGAATTAAGAGTAGATAGATTGGAGTCTGGCTTGGCTGGCCCCGCCCGTTCCCTCCTTAGGTACTTCTTCACACAAGTCAAAGATAAGAGACTGTAAATTACATCATAATTCTTTCCGTTCACCTCATCGTAGGGCTATACGCCAATCTGTTGCCTCGGCCCCATATCCGTAGGTATCACTGTGAGCCTTTGGCAGGTTCATTAGTGTTAGAGAAGTTTCCGAGGCACGCTTTCTGTGGTTTTGTCTACCTCGTTAAACATCGGCGCCGTACCCCACACCCAGCGGCGGCGACATCAACATCAAAAAGTCACCGCTACCAGCGATTGGCCGCCACAAGCGGCCATACCTCCCCCACCCGGTAGAAACGATGTCCATAGAGAACAGGAGTGGTAATCCTATGAATCCAACACGAGACACATCGATATTCGGTCCGGGTGTCTTCGCTTTCCCATCGAAGATTTCATTAGCCCGTCAACGATGCGAACCCACAATTTGTCAGCTCCTCATATCATGGTCCGAAATCAGTCGCGTTTTCGTGAGTTCATCGCGGCGGCTCCGTAGTTAAATGCATCGTCTCGACAAGTACCCTTGTCTGGCGACATCTCACACGAATGACTCACTCAAATAATGATAATTCCTTCATGCAAGAGCTTGGTAAGTCGTGATTTTCCGATTTCATCCGTTACTCACATCTGTCTGTAAGCATTCTTTTCACGTTTCGGGGTTGCCATGCAGTATTCGCTTTTACAGTACATACTCAATACCGTCTCTTTGCTGCATGTACTTGCGTTGCGTGAAGTGAAACTTCTCTGCAAAGGCATGCTGGCTACTTATCATTCATTAAAAAACACACCATCAACACCAACATCAACAACAATGAGCTCGGACTAGGACTGTCACGGTACGATTTGCTGATACTGCACAGCTGCACATCGTTAATCGGCAACAAGATTATGACAAGAAGAATGACGTTGCGCGTAATGAGCTATGGTACACTGCGGCAGACTTTCATTCAATGAGACGAGCCTTCGCACAAGATGTCTTCCAAGTTCGTGCGCAGGCGTTGGCTGAGGTTCCTTTCAACTATGCAGGCGATGACGAGAGCAGCGTCTGCTGTGTTTGGCATCGAGAATTTCCTAACAGCTGGTTTAATGCTCGAGATGAGTGCTTGCAGAGAGCGATGTACCGATGCAGTGCTAGCGGAGCAGGCGAGAGACAATCCTTCCGCAAGGGCTATTGCTATAGCTTCTTTTGCTCAGACAAAGAAAGTCGTACGAAGAGCAAGGATGATTGGTAAGGTTCTCCAGGATTCTATCTAATGCCTCACACTCACGGGCAAAAAGTCAGCCATACCCATACAATTTTGATGTCTAAGTAGTCCCTCTCTAGCGACAATTTTTCTGAGACTAGACAGACTTTAGCACAAGTTGAAGACAGTGTATCTGCAGTTGATTTTGTTGCATAGAACAACGAAGTGCGCCCTAACACATGTATAAAAAGTAATGAGAAATTTAAATCGAGAATTCGGTACAATATGCTATAGTGCTGCTTCTTATTCACTATCGCTATCGTCTCCCAACAGCAGAGCAGCAAAGCCATTGACTCCCATAGAATCTTCTGTACTATCATCGCTCGAGAAAGTGGCACTAGCTTGATCATCGTCGATAGTGTTGCTATCCTGGTCTTCAAAAACAGTTTGATGTGCAGTTTCTTTTCTGCCTTGCTTTTGCTTTTGTCTTTGCTTCTTATTGCGCTTCATCTGTCGTACCGTCTCAACATAGCTTGGCTCTTCATTATTGCAATCAGTATCCGATGATGTGTCGTTGTTTTTTGTTATTATCGTTATCATTGAAAGACTGGGGCCGTATCTCTGACTCTCCGTCACACTTTTGAGTTGCCTTTTCTTTCTTTTTCAATCTCTTTTCCTTGATTATTTTTTCTTAATCTTATTGGATATGGGAGTTCTCCGTGGACCCCAGAATGCAGTTGATTTGGCCTGCTTCCGTGAATATCCTACCGGCGCATCTTCCTCCTCATCTTCATCGTCAGCATCCACACCAGCTTTTTTTATAGGCATCTATCACGAAATCACGTGCAGCCTTGCCTTTTGCTTGCGATAGTCTAACCTTGGTGATATCAGCTCCATGCTCAGACAGTACTCGTAGTGCATGCACATGGCCATTCTTTGCTGCCTGGTGTGCAGGCAAATTCCCCCCTATATCGGCAATTGTAAAATCTGCTCCAGATTTGGCCAACAAACGCAGCGCTTTGGTGTGACCGCCAGCTGCTGCCGCATGTGATGGAGTCCATTCCAACTGTGTTACTCATATTGGGACATACGCCACGAGAGAGTGCTGCTCGGAGGCCGCTCATGTCACCTCGATGGGAGTACGACCATATATTCCCTGTTCTTTCTTCATATCGATCGCCTGCAGTAGCCATGATGAAGAAGAAGATGTAACTAAACAAAAGAAGATCGATATGATGCTTTTAGGTGGGAGGACTCCTACCACACAACATGTGTTGCTCCTTGTTATGGTGTTGCTGTACATAGTTGCTACTTAAGTGTTGCTGTGTCAGAGATGATAACATTGCATGCTTCGATGAAGATTTTGGGGGTTGGATTTTTGAGAAAGAAAATGGCGGGAATCAATGTACATACATTCATGCCTACAAGTACAGTACATAGGTATTGTACAATCAAACATACATTATGACGACTTGAAGTTCAAGAGAGGTGCATTGCACTTTCACAAGAGAGACTGTTTGACATTGCATGCCTTGTGCAGATCTGGTGGCGGCGAGGTATTGGTATCGCTGTAACCAACATTGGATAAGTAAAATCAATAACATTATTGAAGAGATTTGAATTATGGTCCTAAAACCGAAATACGTCACATCTACTTCTACTCTTATTAGATCTCCCACTGTCTTGGACTAAGCTGAATCGTCAAATCTCCCTCGGTCATTCCAAAACCAACCACGGTTTTGCAAGCCATTCTCCATCGCGGTTTCGTCTTTAAAATCTGCTCCTCTTGTTGTTTCATTGGACTCAACAGATCCATACCCTTGCCCACACTTACTACACAAGTGGCACAAGTTCCGTCGGCACCGCAATCGCCCATACCTCCGCTATCAAACCTTTCCGCAAATTTATCGTTCAACTTGATACCCCGAGTCAGCATTGCCCTACGAAGATTCTCCCCAGCGAATAACTCGATGGACGCATCTGGTAAATTGTCCGATGGTGGGTACTGCAACTTGACACTAATCTTGGGCTGACGTCTCAATCGCTTCACTGTTAATGTGACCTCATCATCGTCACTAACAACTTCTGGTAGTGACATTAACGCCTCAATTGTTGCATCATAAGATAAGCACTCAGTCGCAACACTCACCCGCTCCTCCTCTACGTTAATTCCTTTGTTCACGCTCTTTTTCACAGTTAAACCCACGATGGAATCACCTGGTTGAATTCCACTCCCATCCGCATTCCCTCCGTCAACCACCTCTTCAATAATGGTAATGCCCACGCCATCTTCACGCCCACCGGCGAGTTCTGTGAGTATTAATCCGAGTCCTCCACTACGCCTGATTGTAAATCTCAATGAGTCAACGAACAGTTCCGAATCTTTGGCCTTGAGGAAAATACCCGCAGATTGCATGGACGTTTCCGCCTGTAACACTGCAGTCCAATTTTCAATGCACGAAGGTAGGGGTAAGTTGTATTTGTTCATGTCGACGGATGGGGAACCGGCTGCTGCGTAGAATAATTCTTGTTCCTGTTCTTGTGCCGTGCTGGAGAAGAGTGAAGTGGATGTAGTAGAGATGTGGTGGTGGTGGTTGGAAGAAGCACATCTTGTACTGAAGGCATTGATTGTGCCACAAATTGTTGTCGCCACTAAGGCGGCGGCGGCGAGAGACTTGTTGCGTGATGATATCATTTCTATTCTGGCTTTGTGATGATACTGCTGTTGCGCTTTATGTTAGCTGCTGCTGTCTTCGTGATGATACTGTTGCCGCTTTATGCTTGGTGG
>JAHBBA010001147.1:0-79011 GCA_018806925.1 Skeletonema costatum | reverse complement strand
ACACAAAAGGACCTATTTACGGGTAGATAGCGGAGTTTTAGGGAGGCCCTTTTTCGGGGACTGCCGGGCCCCCAGGATGCCGAGTTAGGTGCCTACCTACCATCCCACTAGTCTTCTATATATATAAGTAACTGCTTGCGAAGAGACATTAACTTAAACGAGTAATACGAAATGACGTACACACCACAGTGGCTTGCTGTTGCCTTTTCTTTTCTCTTCCTTGTTCCTGGGGTTGTTAAACGCATTAGCATCAGTCATATTCCGATACACAGTAGAATAAGCGAATCTGTTTCTTCCTTTTTGTTTGGCAATACTTCGCTTGAACTCTGGACTGATGGCATCCCACATTTTTGTGACTTTATCGTAATCCCAATCGCTCACCTTGCCCTTTATCGTAATCCCAATCGCTCATCTTGCCATTCCAAGCATTCTTCTCTCGGGCCATTTTCTCTACAATCCGCATGATAGATTCCATTTTATTCCGCATTTTGTTTCCACCCTTTAGAAAAAGCACATGTTTACTGTCCAACTGAGCAAGTGCAGGGATGTCGTGGCGCACACTACCCATATCCGCCAGCAGTGGACTAGCATGAGAGGGGTCATCGACGAAAAGGTGAAGTCACGCGGCAAAACATTCAACCTGCCATGATGTTGGCCAACAGTGAATTTGCGCTTCTTCACGAGAGCGACAGCAGTCTCATGTTCTTTCCTCTTTCGTTGCAGTCTCGTTGCTCTGATTCATGAGGTTGCGCTCTTTCCTCTCCTTCCGCTCCATTGGCATCGTCAAACCAGTAATCGATTTCCTGGCAGCACCACCGCCAGGAAACACCACATCGGCCCCATCTGCGATCACACACCATCGGCAGCACAGCAAGAACTTTTGAGTGCATCTTTATCTCCTTCAACTTGGTGCTAATATGCGACATTGGGCAACTGTTGGGTAGCGGTAGAACGTGCATCGGTGACTTCAATAGTCTTAAATGCAGTGGATGAGAATCCCCTCTTCTCCTACTCTCCAACAATTGTTGCTGTTTTTGATGTACATATACCAAGATCCGACGCAAAAGGCATAGTTATACGTGCTGATGTGTAAACATATGCGATTGCACTGCGAATACCAGACATAAAAAGATTGAGATTTCCGATTGAAGTACTTTGATACGAACTTTTATACCCTACTTCCATGTCGGGTGTAATATCACAAGTGCTATCATGAAGTGTTCTTTCAGATATGCCTCCGCGGAACTACGATTCCGCTTCAACTGCATTATATTTTGTGTCCATGTGCTCCACGCACCTTTTGTAACTGAGGGCGTCAAACTTCGTCTTCAATATTGATAAAGCAATTGTGCGGTTGATCATCACACTTGGGTTGGATGTTGGATGGCACGGCAGCCTCTCATATGTAGGTTCTGAGCTTATAGCTGTTGATTAGATGTTTTTGTTGTGCTTTATCTTGCGCATCGGCCTGCTCTATTTTGATACGATGTTCCTCCACAAGATGCTCCTCGAAGTATACTGGCCCATGTATGTTTTGATCCTAAACAACCTTCTCGACTTGTTTCGAATTGGCCCTCGCATCAGGAGCAAGGCCGACGGCCCGGGCTCCAAAAATGCGTTAGTATTTAGTTGTTGTTGGGATGCTGCTGCTTCTACAATAATATTGTACATAATGTTTACGGAGAGGAGCGGAGGTGTAGCCGGGCGCCGGGTTTTCTGTGATAGGAAAGTAGCAGTCTACGGGCCAGTCAAGCTGTGGTGTCGAATTGACACCATAATCAAAAATGTATTATCACACTTCGCGCAGCACGGTAATCTCAACGCAAAATCAAGGAGATTGGCGAGAAATATTATGGCACATTGCACAAAATAGTGTCAAAATGACACCATAATATAACACCAGATTACTGAATCCCTACGTTTTTTGACACCAGAAATTTTTGTAATAGATACAATACAATACTCAAGCTTTAGGCTAGTAGGTGACAAATAGCGCATTGAGTGCCGGTAAGACTCTCTCTGTTTATGATCTGACGGAGCATTTTGAGATGCCCATCCTCTTTTTGGCGTTCAACTTCAACTTGGCTTGGATTCTTGGATTTTGCCACTCGCTCATCATTCGTCATCAAAAAGATATCACCATAATACAAGATGAAGTTGGTCACCCTCCTAGCATCCCTAGCCGCTGTAACCACCTCAGCCTTTTCGCCCATCTCCACTGCCACTCAGTTGCAATCATTTTCTCGTTACGCCGCTTCCGCCAGTAACTCACAATTATTCGCCATGCCAATCTGTATCGTCGTCGAGGCAGAAATTAAGGAAGATCGTATGGACGAATTCCTCGATATGATTGAGAAGAATGCGGTGGGGTCTCGTGCGGAACCGGGGTGCATTCGTTTTGGTATGTATTGATGATTTCTTGTATGCATCGTGCGTGATGTGTGTTTTATTGGAGGTGTAGGATATATTATCTTGAGGCTGAAAAAGCGATGAAAACGGCAAGAAAACACAAAAAAAACGCTCTTACATCAACATGATGATGATGTTACATGGCGTTTCTCTATCTATATTTATCAACACGTGATAGTAATGCTCACTTGCACGTTCCCACATTCTTCTCTCCACAATTGATATTATATCATGTGTACATAAACACCAAAACAGACGTCCTCCAAGCAGAAGACCAAGAAAACAAATTCTTCTTTTATGAGGTCTACGAAGATGCCGCGGCCATTGCTCATCATAAGGAGCAACCTCATTATGCCGCGTGGGGGACCTTTAAGGAGAGTGGGGGGACTATTTCGAGTGTTAGTAAGAAGGCGTCTGGGAAGTTCATGACTTAAGTTGGATTTTAGTTTTTTTTCTTCTGTGCTTAAAGAGGGGGAGGGAGTTACTGAATCAATGGATAATTCTAAGATTTCGCTCCGTACATCTCCAACAATCATACTGGTCTATTCTATCACATTTATATGTTACAAAACTCAGCATTCTCTGCCTACTTACGCAGACGTTGCCATCTTTGGAAAACAGATGTCATTTTCTCGCAAATTGCTCAAGAAACAGAGAAAACTCATCATCTCTATTTACCATAATGAAGAAATGACACCAGTCAACACACCAAGAGTCACAATACCCACAGTCATGTACGCACCACCTCTGCAACTTGGTCCAGACGATATTCCAATCGGAGTGAAATCCGTGAGTGTTTGAAGGTACGCAATATCATTCCCAGAGCGCCTGCTCCTACTACTGCTACTGCTACTCTTGCCATTCTTACTCGACTTGGACTTACTCGACTTGGAAGACTGGAATATCTTGGCAGATTTGGACTTGGAAGATTTGGACTTGGATGACTTGGCAAAGATGGGTAGCCATACTGGCTTGTCTGTGGGAGGATGTGTGGGCTTGCGAGTGGACGGAAAGAGGAGGAATAGGGATGGTCTTGAGGATATGGATGGAGTGGACGTAGGAGTGAGAGTAGGACTAATTGTTGGGTATAGTGTGGGCGAAACCGTCGGGTAGAATGTCGGTGAAATCGTGGGATAAAAAGTTGGGCTGGTAGTCTGGAAAGGAGAGGAGTTATGGATGGTAAGTAAACTGTTTGCAATCTCCACAAAAGCATAAGAAGAGTGCACTTTTTTGCAAGACTTACTGGATTATCAGTGGGCGATTCAGTTCTGTATCAATGAAAGCAAGAAAAGTCAGTCGGTTTGATGAGATTATCGAAGAAGCCACAAGCGCAAGTGTAGAAAAGATATATATCATACTCACGGTGATCGTGTTGGCTCAGGGGTCGGCGCTGGAGTTGGTGATGCAGTCGGAACTGGTGTCGGTACGGGTGTTGGCACTGGCGTCGGCACAGGTGTTGGCGGCCTGGTCGGTACTGGCGTCGGTTCAGGTGTTGGTGATACTGTAGAAGAAAAAGTAGAAGCAGAAGAAAAGTTTAGCCTTTGGTGAAAATCATGTCCACATCATATTATTCGAGAAATGAATTACTTACGGGTTGGTGATTGTGTCGGTGAGGATGAAGGAGGGGCTGTTGGCGCTTTTGTAGGAGAGCTTGATATTGTCGGTGAGGATGAAGGAGGGGCTGTTGGCGCTTTTGTAGGAGAGCTTGATATTGTCGGTGAGGATGAAGGAGAGGCTGTTGGCGCTTTTGTAGGAGAGCTTGATATTGTTGGGCTTGTAGTTGGAGGGGCTGTTGTGGGGGCAGGAGTAGAGGACGTGGGAGAAGATGTAGTTGGCGACGAAGTTGGCGGCGAAGTTACAGTCTGTGAAAATGAAGTAACTCCGACCTTATCTCCAACTGGAGCTGATGGAGTCTTGGTTGGAGCAGAAGTGACAGCCTCTCCTGAAGTCGTTGCAGCTTCAGTTGGTGCGGAAGTCGTTTGCAGCTTCAGTTGGCTCAGTTGTCGGTACAGATGTGGGAGCTGGAGTTGTTGCCGCTTCAGTTGGTGCGGAAGTTTGAGGAGCTTCAGTTGGCTCAGTTGTCGGCACAGATGTGGGAGCTGGAGTTGTTGCTTGCTTCAGTTGGTGCGGAAGTTTGCGGCGCTTCAGTTGGCTCAGTTGTCGGCACAGATGTAGGAGAGGAGGTTTGAGGAGCTTTTGTTGGCTCAGTTGTTGGTGCAGATGTAGAAGTGGAAGTTTGAGGAGCTTTACTTGGAGAACTCGTCGGCTGTGATACAATAAGGAAACATATTTGATTCAGAATGGATGAGATTGGAGCTTGTCAGCAGCACACAGTCATTCTCAAAAATACTCACCATTGGCTGAGGCTGAAGTGTCACAGGAGGATCAGTTTGGGGTGGAGGTTCTACAGGAGAAGGGGTTGGGCATGGCTTAGATTCTTCAGAAGCATTACATGAGTCATTATAGGACGATGCGCTAGTCTCAGAGCAGCAAATGCTCCATGAACCGAAAGTAGTCGTCTCCCCAGAGTTTTGACCATTATTAGTGCAGCTGCTGCCATCGACTGTCTTGTACCACGGTCGATCCACACATGCAACCACAGGAGGATCCGTCGGCTGCGTCAAATCAAAGCGAATAACATTTGTGTAAGATTATTGATCAGAAGAGAACAAAGAAATCAATACAAAAGATTGGATATTCTTTACTACTTACTTCAGGAGTTGGCGGGGGCGTCGTAGGAGAAGGTGTGCTTGGTGGAGTCGGCTGCAGGAAAGTAGAGTACACAATTGGGCGAAGACATGATGAGAATGGACTAAAAGAAGAACATATACAACAACTTGGACGAAATTAATTAGGCGACTCACATTAGATGTAGGTGACTTGGTCACCGGAGCATTTGTTGGATTTAATGTCTCAGGGGAAGCAGTTGGTGACTTGGTTTCAGGGACAGGCGTAGGCTCCGTGGTTGCTACAGCAGCAGCAGTCGGTTTTGAAGTCGGATCGGCTGATGGTGGAGGCGTTGCCTCTGTAGGATTTGGTGTTGGATCAGCAACTGGTGCATTCGAGGGCTTTGGTGTTGGATCAGGCTCGGGTGCATTCGAAGGCGGAGGCGTCGGATCACGTGTCGGCTTTTTCGAGGGCTTTGGTGTTGGATCAGGCTCGGGTGCATTCGAAGGCGGAGGCGTCGGATCACGTGTCGGCTTTTTCGAGGGCGGCGGCGTCGGATCAGGCTCGGGTGCATTCGAAGGCGGAGGCGTCGGATCACGTGTCGGCTTTTTCGAAGGCGGCGGCGTCGGATCAGGCTCGGGTGCTTTCGAGGGCGGAGGCGTCGGATCAGGTGTGTTGCCCTTTTTTTGCAATGGGTGCATCAAAATAATTCATGAGTGTGAGTTGATGATGATGTAATGAATGTCTATAATCGCAAGACCAAATAATGCATTACATCAATCGTGGAGTGCACACTTACTACTTCATCTTCAGCATGGACTCCCACTGCTAAAAGGCATATTAGGTGGAGTAGAATCGAGGTCTTCATGGTGCCTAACTATGTACTTTATCTGGTACCCTTTATCTAGTTAGGTTAGGGGAAGATGAGATGATGGATTTACCTGTAGCGTGTAGGGGAGGTTAAGAGCATGAAGGGTTGATTCCTGCCTTTCTCCTCAATGTCTCGTGGACCTAATAAATTGCTCCCGGCGAGTCTTTTATAATTAGTCTGTGTACCGATCACGTGCCAACTACGAAGAATGGGGGGTGGATGGTGGTATATGGTGTAGTGCAACTATGTACTTGGGTTTGAGATGTCGCTTTGTTGTTGGAGCTTGTTGACAAATTTGGCGGGCAACAAGAAAGACATTGTCGGCCCTCCTTTTTGGCGGGTGTCAAATTTTTGGCGGGGTCTCCAAGAAGTACATTTGAAAAGAGTAGGAGAACGAAGAGTTGTACTAGAAGAGTCCTGGCTGCGGTGCAAAAGCAGGCTGAGGCAGGGAGATACATGAAAACCTTTATTCTTGCTTTAATTCTTACACAGTCTACAAGGTCATCTGTGACTGAATCTCTACTCTTGAGAAAGGCAAGATTGGGAGAAGAAAGGCTCTCTGTCTTTATCACCACTTTAACTTTTTGTTTTCATTTCTCCCGTTGGGGGCTCCACAGGGTGGTGACTTCTTGTATCCGATGACATGGGGCTACCTACTCCGAATAAAGAATCAGTGCTCACTCTATTTGGCCCAACTTGTGAGCACTTTCCCCCCATTTCCAAGCTCCTACGATAACAAGCCCAGATAGCATCTTTAATCACTGTTCGGAACTTTCCATTCTCCAACTCGTAAATTGCACTCGCAGTTGTACCTGCTGGACTCGTGACGCTATTTCTGAGCACAGCGGGATGCTCTCCTGTCTCCATAGCGAATTTAGTACTACCCAACAGCGTATGATGAACAAGCACCGTAGCCGTCTCCCGAGAAAAGCCCATATGAACACCAGCATCAATCATTGCTTCCATCAAAAGAAAGATATAGGCAGGCCCCGATCCTGATATGGAAGTTGACATGTCAATAAATTTTTCATCATCCACAAAGACTGATTTTCCAAATGAGTCCAGTACAGTTTTGATTTTCTTCCTTTCATCTGCGTTGATGTTTTCTGTGCAGGACCAGACTGTCACTCCGGCGCCGACTTTTGATTATTGCAGTATACAACGTTTGTTGAGTAATGATTTGTTTTGAATAAAGTAGATGAGTAAATGCGCAAGTAACATAAAGGAACAACAATATAATAGACCCCCACGCTTGAAGTGAATTTCTTGCAACGAATACATCATATCATCATGTGTACAACTACTCACTCTGTGCCGGCGTGTTCGGCATACTACGAGCAACCTTCTCAACCAAACTACCCTCCACAAAGTTCGCAATTGGTGTGCCAGCGGCAACACTCAATATTATAGCATCATCTCTAACACCATCTGTTCCTCTGTCTTCCTTAGCACGCCTAATTTCAGCATGCACTTTACCAACATTTTGTGGCTTGACAGCATAAACAATCAAGTTTGCGTCTTGAACAGAATCCTGAATAGAATTAGAAACTTGAACACCTGGATAGAGTTCCTCGACTTGTTTCAGTGCTTCATCGGATACATCAAACGCGTTGATGGAAGAAGGGGCTTGAAGTTTCTGTGTGATGAGAGGAGCGATTAAGGCTTGCGCCATTTTGCCAGTGCCGATGAATGAAATCTTTGAGAAGACATCGTGGTGGTTGGAGGAGGTAGTTGTTGAGAAACTGGCGGAGTGCAGTGCTCTACGGGAGAGTGGTCGCGTGGTGGCTGATAGGAAGCGTTGGGCAATCATCGTGAACCTCAAATCTTTGCTCTTTGCTGAGCGAGATCTGTTTTGATGATGTGTGATTGAGGTGATGGGGTTCTCAAGACACGTGACTTATTGCTAATTGTGTTGTTTGTGTCGCTCGTACCATACTGTTGTAGTGGAGGGATGGGTTTCATCTTGCTTGCTACAATATTGCTCTAGAGATAGAGAGATATGCAGATAGACAATAGACATCCCTGTCTGTCAGTTTCACCTGGCTTTTCGCCGGAATTGTGCTTGCGTCGATCATATCTTGTGGTTGCTGCGCTGTTGCTGTCGCTCAGAGAAGTCATACCTAAATCCGAAGACAAAGAGGTGGTCCACAGGCACACTTGTTTGCCTTCTTCCACAAATTATTCTCCAAATCTCCGCAATCCTTGCCGCATCCATTGGCGCTGTTGCGGGGGACACTACGGGAGCTTGCAAGGTGCCATTGGATTGAAAGTGTCGCTTTGATTCTCTACGTTCTTGCTATCATTTTTGCGGGGATCTTTTGTTCGGGGTCGCGCAAGTAATGAGGTAGTATTGAGCATTTGACATAAACATGAACATGTACTGAAAGAATTGTTATTATGCATCAACTCTGGCTAATGCAGTCTTATATAAGAGGAGATGCTCAATTATTCAACTGTTACCACGAAGAAGAAAATGTGGCTCTCCTCCAGAACCTCTTGCCACTGCAAACGCATCATCCAAATAGGAAAACTCAAGATGTCGACTCTTCTTCCAAGCATTTGGATACCACAACCGGAGCCCATTCACTTCAATGCCCTCAAACTTCTCCAAGAACATGGTCCCTTCCAAATTTGATGGGGCTGGAACCAATGAAGTATGCAAGATGACAGTGATTGGATTTTGGAAGAGAGATACTGAAACAACAAGTTGTATAGTAGATTGTTCATTTCCGATCTCCATGTGAACTCCTTGAAAGTCAAGTATTCGTCTCATAAAACCATCGTCTCCCTCGAACAAGTCTTTGATTACTCCGGTACCAACATCTGGCTCAACATCAAAACAAAAGTCCCAACGACCATTTAAACTTGAATCATCTGTAGGTCGAGTTGATACAGGCTTGAGCACCTCCAACTCTTCGAGCATGGCAAAGTTCTGTTCTGGTGTAAACTCTTTTGCATGTTGCGATAGGCATAGTTTCAACTCTTCTCGTCGTGTTTGTGCAGATTCCGAGTCGATATCAAGTGTACCATACGGACGACGAGAAGCTGCCATGATAATATCTTCTCTTGTATCCAACGAGGATGAATCATCGAGTTCAACTACAACATTGACAATTGATCCGGCTACAGCTTGTACATTCACTGGTGCCTCGAGAGCAACACCAAGAATATCCGGCAATAACTCTGACAGGGCCTGAACAGGATATAACCCCAGCAAAGCCTCTATAATCTCACCAAACTTTGTAGGCAACCGAGGTGGATTCCAGCCAAACTCATCTCCACCATAAATGAATGTCGGTCTAACAATGCAGCAATGTAGCCTGTCGTCAGCATCCATTATTTGTTGCATCAATTGTTCCGATTCCTCCTTTCCTCTAGCATACTCTTGTAACGACGATACAGTATTGCACACATTTCGGATGCGTTGTGAATTACCAATGAATATAATCTTGTTTACATGCACATCGTTTGATGATGCCACTGCTGTTGCAATCTGTCCCGATGCAGCATTCACTTTGTAATCACATTCTTTCAATATTGAACCGGCAGTAGAGACAATTGTCGAAATTTCATGTGATGTACAAAGATCGATAGCTTGTTGAGTGGCAGTTTCACTTGTCAAATCTAATGCGATTGTATCATCCTGCCCGCTTGTAGACGTGGCAATGAATGGTATTTTCTTGAGGCTAAGTGCATCGATGACAGATGCTATGCCAGACACGTATCTTCATTCGACCCAGCAAAAAGATCGCAAACACAATCCATCTTGCTACTTGACATCAATCACCATGAAGATCGCTTGCTTCCTCCTCGCGGCGACTCTCGCAGCAATCCCCCAATGCTCAGCCTTCTCCACCAACAGCGTACTGCCCACTCGTCGTCATGTGTCTGCTCCATCATCACTGCAATTGAAAGCTGATGAGCAGTATGATGGTGACGACCGTCATTCACCAAAATGCGAACTCAGTAGACGCACAGCTCTATCCACCACATTCGCCATCATCGCAACAACAGCATCGCCATTCCTTCATCCTATCGTTTCAAATGCACAAGACAGCAAGGGCAAAGTAGTCGTATACGGTGGCTCCGGCTACGTAGGCGCACATGCATGCTCACTCCTAACTCAACAGGGATATGCTGTCACTTCCATCTCTCGTTCTTCCCCCGAGACTCAACTTGCACGAAGCAAATCTATACTTGGCACATCACTATCAAATGTGGACTACATCTCGCTGGATGCCGGCAAGGCAAGTCTAGATGACCTAAGCGCATCAATGAAAGACGCCACCGCCGTGATTTCATGCGTGGGCCTTTCACCCGGATCCCAAAACCAAAAAGATGGCAATGGTCTAGTAAACTCACGAATCGCCCAAGCAGCCAAAGCGGCAGGTGTACCCAAAATAGTCTACATTGGTGTCTCTTCCACATTGGCCAATGGACCTGCCAAATTCCTTCTGGGAGATTACTTTTCCGGCAAGGCTACAGCTGAGAAGAGTGTAACATCTGAATTTGGTGGTAAGAATTCATTGATTATCAAACCGGCCATTATTGCAGGTGGTCCTCCTGGTGAGATTCGTCCTCCTGGCCCCCCAGGAGTGAAGGCTGTGGATGTGACTGCTGTTGCAAGGGCTGCTGTGAGTGGTGCTGTGGGTGATTTGATTGGGGTGATTGATGGGAATGAGGCTATTGAGGCTCTTTAATGAGATGGAGGAGAGATGGCTATCAAAGGGGTTGATAAGAGTTCCTAGAAAAGCATAGAATGTATTCAACCCAGCCCACCTCAGTGCGCATCTGAATCTGTTGAATTTTTGATCAAATTATTAGTGTCCTATTATTTGTGTCAATACCCTAATGTCATATTTATCAAGAGATGACATGGCGGTGACGTCAGCAGATGAACAAGAACAACAAACCTCCTCCCCAACCAAGTCACAAGTAGATAGGTAAATAAACACCAAAGACTTGTGAACAAACTCCGGCACCATGAGAATAGAAGCGACGCTAATCTTCCTATGCTCCTCTGCAACAGCAGCATTGGCCTTCACTCCCACCAGCAGAGGAGTCGCTGCCCCATCATCATCTCGCTGCACCGCTAGCTCCTCTTCTTCACTCTACGTTTCCACAGAAGATGTCGCCGAACCCACCGCCGAAGAACAACGCACAACCGCCTCCATAAACGACTCTCTCCAAATCCCCCTCTCCTACAATGAAATGATCCTTCAAACCTCCCAAGCAATGACCGACGACCCTCGCTGCCGGCCGAACTCGTCAAATCGTTCGCATCCTCCTACCCCGTGATGCAGCCAATGATAACTTCGGCGTGTTCCAAGAAGCCGAGGCACAAACTTCCAATTCGAATGCACTCAACGCCGCCGAATCTACCAAGTTGGTACCCACCGATGAAAGTTGGCAGGGAGGGATTATGCAACTCTACCGTGCGGCAGCGCCTACCGCGAAAGATATTTTGAGGCAGTTGAGTCCTACTATGAGAGATGCGGGTGTGCCACCCAAGATTGTGGAGGATAGGACAATTGATGAAAGTGGTGTGGATGGTGTTGGATTGTTGTATACTCAAATTGGGAAAAGTGGTGGTGATGAAGTCAAGGGGGAGGATGAGGCGGAAGGAGGGGTGTTTGGTGCTTTTGGATTTGCTGAATCAGTGACTCTCCCGACACTGTCGGAGGATGACATGTGTGTCTTTGTGCAACCGAATCAGGAGGTGATTGATAGCATTGAGACTCTTTCGACTCAGAGTGCTGCTAGTGCATCTTCATCAGGTAGCAGTCCATTGATTGCATTGATTAATCCTCAGTGGAGGAATGTAGATGATGCATTGGATTCAGCATCCAAGAGTGATAATGTGTTTGGTGCATTTGCCAGCTTCTTGGGGGGCAAGGGTAACTCCATGAAACGACTGGATACACTCGGATATGAAAACTACCTACTCACTTGAAGGATATGTCTGCAAAGGAGGGAATATCCGATTACTCAAACGATTTGATTCGGATTGGATTGCGTTTGCTGAGAATGATGCGGGGGATGCTTGGGTGCGAGTTGGACAGCAGGCGGATAGGCCGAGGTATCAGGATGTGGAAAAGTTTTTGGATGATAAGGGTGTTGGCTTCAAGTATGCTCGTGATCTTGGCATGATTCCAAAAATTATAGATTGATAATAAGTGTTAAGTGTGATGGCATACGCATGTGCAGCACCAATTATTATGTAGTGTGTGTTAAGAATGTCATGTATTTGGTCTAGTCTTGGAGTGATGTTCGTGGCTGCCAAATTGCACTGGGGGAGGCGTGGTTGGTGGTTTCAACTGTGTAGGCGGTGGCTTTGACTGTGATGTCAGTGAATCGCACTTGACAATGTGATCTGGAAGGCATGAGCTCGACTTTTTATCAAATAGAAGTCCTTCTCCACACCTCATTACCTCTCCAAATTGTCTTCCATTTTTGCACATGAAGAATGATTTGCAGTCGGGTGTTGAGTACCATCCTGAGGGAGGACATCCGATCACTTGCAATGTCACTCCTGCTTCTTCTTTTGGCTCTTGGTCGTTCAGCTGAGCATCACCACTCTCTGACCTACCACTATCAGAAGCACTACCACCAGAAATACAAGCAAGGTAATCAGACTTGTATTCAGAGTAGTCAAAATACTTTCTACAGCAAACTTCTTTGGAACCATACAAGCGACTTTGATCAACCCAATCAGCTTGCTTGCCATCATTGACACAAGTACGTAAATCATAATTGACATACCATGGCATCCTTGGAGTAGGCTTCGCTGTAGGTGAACCTGGTTCTACAGTGGGCATTGGGCTTGGTGCTGGTGAAGGTGGGGGTGTCACGATCACGATTGAGCTAGGGCGTGGCGTAGGATGAATTGTTGGAGGATGTGTTCGTGTGGGCCGGGTCGGCGGGGTCGGCCTCGAGAAGGACGATGTAGAAGAAGAAGAGGAAGCTGTGGCCAATTCTTCTTCTCTAGCCTCAAGTCTGAACAACTTCATAATCATCTTGAAATTATCCATCCTCCTCCCATGCACCATCGGCTGCGTGACAACGAGTATAATCACCATGACATCCGTGCTGCAAAATCTTGCTGGCATTCATGATGAAGGTATCATATGTCATTCCGCCATTGACGAATCGTTTCAGGTCTTCCAGATAGGAATAGCCATCCTTATCGTAGGACTGGACTGTATCGACCCACTCGGTCATCCCGGCCACCCATTTCAGTTCCGAATGCTGAGCGCTGCCGCAAATGACTTCGGGATCTTCACAGAAATCAATCTTGGGATATGGACTAGGCCGACCTGCATCAGCTGCTCCTTTACCAAGGAAGTAATTCAGACGACCGATACTGCAGACACCTTGAGCGGGGATGACTCCTCGTCCCCACCAGCAGCAGCCTTCAACATCAATGCGGGCTGCCATATTCGCTGCAGAAACAGAGTTGTCAATCCTCCCGGCCACTTGCCCTTCATAAGCGTCACAAAATTCAGGAGGGTCACGATAGGGACGATCACACTTGTACTTGGGATCCCAAAAAGCCAGTGTAGGGCGTCCCATCTACCGATTTTGGTTGGCAGAACAGAGGTGCGGGAGCGCCAGGTTCAGCGCCCCAGTTAGCATGAGTAATAGCTCGAGTAGTCATGGTCGTCTTTACAGGGCATTCCATATGCTTCTCATCTTCTGGGCATGTCATGTCTTGATAGCTCTGGCCGCCCTGGCCACACGCATTTGATAAAGGATACTTCCCGTTAACATTCTCCCAGTTTGGTTCATCACAAATGTCATACTTGATTGATTGAGCCATACTGTGGGCAAGGAATGCGGCCAGGTTGACTAAACCGTATCTTGCTTCCACATCATCCATTCCTTCACCCAAATAAAAGTTACCAGATCTCACATTATGCAATGTCATCACTCCCAATGCTTTCATAAGCCCTTCAAAGTGATAAATACTTGACGCTTCCCATTCCAGGTTAGGCGTTCGACGAACAAGCACATTCTGTTCAATGTCTGCCTTGGACTTGTCCAAAATCTCAGCAATATTCATTGGAATAGCGTCAGAGTAAAACTTATCGTGCGCAATGCTATGAACACTTTCCTCTCGCTGTGGATATGTTGGACGTGGTGTTGGCAAGACAGTCGGGTGGCGTGTATTGGTGCCAACACATTCATCAGTCTTCCACCAAGCTACACCACATTCACGTCACCGAATCGAGGTGCATACATGATTTGTCTGCATTTGTCGGGGATGTAGCAGGCGTAGTTGTTGTGATTAAAGGATATTAATTCCATGAACTTGTAGTTGTGGCCGACAGTAAAAGGAGGGGCGCACTGGATGCCTGATGAAGTCGATGATGCAGATGCAGCCTTTGTCGGATGAGTTGTTGGAACCAGAACGTTTGCGACGTCAGGAACATCTGGGCATCCTAATGACTCGTGCAATAAAGTCCAAGCCATGTTCCAGTAAAAGCCCTGACCAGGTTGATAGACTCCGTCACCCGCACCATCCCGGATGTTTGCATTCATAGATGGCATCTTGGTTCAATACCTGATCTTGAGCTGCGTACATATCACCTTCTCTATATCTTGGGGTAGCACATAATTCAATGTCGTATACACTGCTGGTGCTCGTGAATTTACTACCAGTCAAATGCATTTCTTTACAGTCCGCCTTCTCCACCCAAGCATCTCTCCAGGGAATACTCGCCACCCCCGCTCCCTGGCAATGCACTTTGCACTCCAGGTTCGTAATCATTGCACCATCCCGAGAATGGATGAGGCTTGCATTCATACACCTTGTTGTAGTTAGTGACTAGGTCTGCAGCGTCGTAGATTTGATTAGAGGTCCAATCTGGGACAATCTTATCATTGAATGAACATCCATTGGAGACTTCAGGAGTTGGAAGTGATGAAGTAGTAGCGGGTAGTGCAGGGGTTAGTTCGGCTGTAGACGGTTGTTGTATGTTGCCTTGGCCAAAGTAAACATCCAATCTCGGAGCAACCTTCCCCCGATTAAACTCCTTCGAGGCATACATGCTCACGTACTCTTGCTCACTTGTAATCCTCAAAGTCAAGTCGTTCATCATCGAACTGTCCAAAGTAGAGCCAACCAAGTTTGTGACGGAGAAGGTATGCCAGAAACACTCGTCATCCTTGTGGCTCTCGACAAACTCCGCCTTGCCTCCACTAACATCAACTTGAGGAGAATGCTGCCACGTTACCGCGGTCTCTGACCAGTCTCCTCCGCCACTGAAATAAGACGGCAACACACCGTAAATATCAACTCCATGAGGGTCAAATGCCCCACCTGCATCAAACGAATTGCACAAGTGTAGTTGAGCCTTACTCAATTCACTGCTTGATTTATGGTTTATGAAGTCAAGATCGAATTTTAATAATGCGTTCAGTTCAGGTGATGAAGACTTCCCGGCGGTAAAGATTAGTTGGTGGAGTGTATCGTAATCGGTTGTAGAGGAATAGATTGTGGCATCGTCGGTTGGAGAGAATGTCAAGTAGGAGACGGTTGAGGCGGATTGTAGTTGCCTCTGCCGACTCTTTCGCAGATATGTCGATGGCGAGGCTGATGATGAGGCATGTTGTGCCTGCTGATGCTGCGCTTGAGCCAAGGGGAGCAGCGACAGGAACCAGGCGGATGACGCAGCTGTTGATGGTTGTCGTCGCCGCCTTCTCTTTGTCGAGTGATTCATACAGGGCATATCCTCGCTCTTATCTACACTGCTATTCATGACGAAATAGATAAACAAAAGACTCTATTGGCCTATTGTATTACTTGGCTTGGTAGAGCGCCTGCAATCGTGCCATCTTTCGATTGTAGACTGGCCCATTTTTTGGACAGAAGTCTTTTGTCTTTTGAGTACCAGAGTCATATCATAACCGAGGCTTGTTTACTGTCCTGCATGACGCGACGTCACTTCCGGTTGAACAACGATTAGACCCGGTTTGAGAGATAAGAAGCTATTAATTGCCGATTAATTCCCGATAGGGTTAATGAACCGAAGAAGAAAGTCTGATAGCTTATAAACCAGGACTTAATTTTTGACTATTAGGTCGCTGTGACTATTTGAGCAGCCTCTCCATCTGTCATGTTCCCCTTCTCGTGTCGCACCTAAAATCTATACCCTCCACGATGGTTCACACAAAGATTTAAACGTTCTTGCCAAAAAGTTGACAACTGATTTGCTCATACGACATTTCAGTGCAGTAGACTCAAAAGGAGACGAGAGACATTGCACTGTAAAATAGCCTTTTGTGAACCGTCGTGATCGATTGGAAGGGAAGGGGCCGCTCGTGGTCAGCGCGCCGTTCTCTGATTTACAAGCGTTACACACTAAGAACCCACCTGAACAAAGCAACACCATTCATGAACATCGCCGCCGCAAACGCGCTTATTTACGGTGAGATAGAGTGAAGATAAGTTCAAGTACAAAAACAAAACACACATCACATCGCAACACACAGCTTAGTCACCAACATTGTGAAGAAGGTTCAGCCGCCGCTACTGCTATCGCTATCATTAAATATCCGACACCCATGACATCAAAATCAAGAATGGACGCAACCACCGCCTCGTCGCCGTCGCAAACCTCTGCCAACCTCGGTGACAACAGAAAAAAACTGCCCCGACGACTTAAGCATGTTTCACCCTCCGAAAAAGAGGAGCAGCAACTTCCATTCCCACAAAAACTCTACATGATGCTCGAGTCAGTTGACCGCCCTCGGCCTGACGCATACCGCATCTTGGTTACCTGGTGGGCGGTCATTTATTGTCAAAGATCCTATCCAGTTTATGGATTTGACAGTTCCTCACTTCTTCAAGGCGACGAAGTTCCGTTCTTTCCAGAGGCAATTGAACCTCTGGGGTTTTCATAGGTAAGAGATCGAAGATGTTTGGCCATTTTTCCTTTTGCTATAAATAATATTATGTATCTGGCACGTTTAAAGATTATGACACCTAACACAATCTACTTCTTCCGCACTGCTTCCTCTTGGCAGGATCTCAAAAGGGCGAGAGAATGGATGGTACCACGAGACATTCATTCGAGGGTGCCCTGAAATGTTGACAAGCATATACCGGACTAAAATCAAGGGAACCGTCCTTTCTACCGGACACAAGCAAGCCTCCACCTTCCCTGATTTGATGCACTCGCCATCGCTATCTGCAGATAGTTTCGACATGAATGTAGATGTAGAGGAAGAGGTCGTCCAAGGCTCCGAATACGACAGCTCGGTGAGTGCTGACACTATACAAGTTAGTAATACAACTAGTCCTGAGGTGTCTCGCAGCGACGATGCGTTTGATGAGAAGGTCAAGGCGCTGTTTTCTACTCCTATCAAAGAGTTTCCTCAAAGAATCGAGAGGCTAGTAACACTTGATGGAAGCCCTACCACCCAAGTGAACGAGGCGATGTCATTTCAGCCACGAGTATCCAATGATAATCAACCAGAACACAATGATGCATTGGCTAACAGTCGCAATACAGTTATCAGCGGAGAAACTTGGGATGCTATGCCCATTGAAATTGAGCCACTTCCAATAAATTGCTTCAAACGTACTGGGATCTGAAACTCAGACTAAAAATGCCAACCTGGATGACTTTCAAAAGTTCCTCGGTCGGTTGATCAAGTAGGGAGCCTCTCCCCCAGATCGTAATTCATTCATTTATGTAAATAATAGCCAAGTATTTCTTCTCTCTTCTAATGTATTTATGTCGCGCTCTGCACATCTGCTTGACACGGTGGTTCCAGTAAGTGGTTAAGGTGGAACACAAAGTAATTCTACATACTATTCCTAACGTATAATCGCTATTTGGCCCGTACGGGGATAAAGGGGCTATTAACGTAGATGCTACCAATTCCGTTGTTGTTTGGCGATATTCAGTACCGCAATAAAAAATCCTCCACTTTCCACTTTCGGATCTTCTCATCACCCCACCATGATGGCCTCCGATACTATGGCCACAGTTACCCACAACCATCCAATAAGCCAATTCCACCGTGCTAAAGTGGCCGCCAATATTATTGTCTATGCATCATAGGCGGCAATCGTTCGCCGCCGCTTCGGTTATTATACAATTATTGTCGCCATCAGTGGCATAAAATCTGCCACTTTCAACTCCTCGGAACCTACTACGGCCATTTTGAGGACGATACGATGCAAGTGGGAGATCCTTCTCGCACATGATGGGTGCCTACTATGTATCAGATGTGTTAGGCGCCTAGAAAGCAGCACTATCATGATTTTATTGATAGTCAACCATATCAAATGCAAATGAAGAGATATTATTATTCCCCCAAATGAATACACAACAATCTACCTTCTTCATGGACCAATAACAACAAATGGGCGTTGATTTATGTACTCATGTCTTTCGAAAGTATAGCGGAAGACGTTGGTGCTTTATCGTACAGGAGAATATAACATGCATGAAGTTATTCCTTTCATGGAAAATTGTGTAATGAATTCACTAAACTATTCATGAATAATGGTAGATAATGTACTGTTCTAATCGATCTATGTTGCCACACTCGTTCCCGAGGTTAAATATTATCATTATAATGATGTGATTACAATATTTTTCTCATTGATAGAATGTATTGTAATGATTTCGAGTTGATTGTTGCTGACGTCCGAGACGAATATTTAAATTAATTTTGTGAAGTGTAGAAGAGTGGTTGTGCAGCATTTTCCACCGCACCAATCAGTCAAGACATCATCTATAATCATGTTAGAATGAAGTGGTAACGAGTGATGGCTTTGGTAATGGTTGGTGGGCACTCCTCGTTGTAGTGTAGCCGATGATAGTTGTGCTTGTCTTTTTTCCGTTGACCACGAGGTTCCACTGATGGCGATGGCATTATCGGGGGAGAGATCGGCCGCCAAGGCACAGTTACCTCCTCATTGTCTATCTTCGATTGGTGCGTCGTGGTGGCGTTGTAGGGTTAGATGTGAAATTAAGGATAACTGAGGATAATGGGTTCTACAGAAACTGCCAGCTGATTGTGAAGTCGTGATTGCTTCAAATCAAGGGCCAACTTCAATAGTAGTGTGCAAAACTGCACAGCTGGTCGTGATGTGTAAATCAAGAGAGAACGTAGCGTAACAGCTGCACGATTACCGTGGTGTAACATAGATAGATAGATTATTTTAGTAGCTACTCTCTAGACCCGAATATCTCGAAAGTTGACGGTAGTAATTGTACCTTCTTGTTCGTCCTTATAACGGCTCCGCAAAAGGAGAGTAGCCTTCAGTGTAGCTAAGTACACATGTCAAGCCAAAGCCATAAAACATCCATGTCAACAGCCCTACGTATAAACATCCACACCTCATCATTATTAAGAAGAACACGCTCAACTAATTCAATGACAGTCTCTTCGCAACTAGTATCGCCGGCTTCACGCCACGATCACGATCTCCTCGAAGACTGGCCAAGGAGCTCCTCTTCATCCATCGAAGAAGCAGAACAATTTGAAGTTGACGAGGTCAACATTGATACAAATACAATGCCTGCTGAGCCTGAGCCAAACACTCGAGTTTCTTTCTCTGAGACGTCAATGCTGCGTGTCTACGAGCGAGATGAAGCCTACACGAAGGCCTATTCCAAGGTAGATTATGACCTCTTCAAATGTTCAATGTTGCTTGATGCACGTCGAGTCAAGAAACTCATCTCAAGAGCCCCACCAGAGTCTACGATAGACTCCGTCAAGTTTCTATTTGAGAATAATATCATTGATATTGCAGACATCGTGGGTATTGAACACTATGTACTGGGGAAAGGCGGTTTTGTTCTCAAAGCACGCAAACTACACGCAAAGAAGGTGCTGCAGCAACAGCATGAGCAGCAGCAGCAGCATCATCAGCCAGATGATCCGACAGAAAGCCTGGCAAAGGTCGCCAAGGATAGTTCCCATCAGTCAGCCCATCATGCGAGAATTCGCGCTGCAGTAGTCGCTGCCTAAGCCTAAGCATCAGGCACCTCATGCTTGAGCTTGTGCACATGTAGGTAATTCACTTTGCTTTGCTGGATTCACATCACATCCATTTTTCGCACTTGACATTGCAAACTAGGAGAGGTCTAGGAAAATAATGGTATATAGCAGGAAAATAATTTAGGATACATCATTGTTGTAATGCTTAAAAATGTCGCAGATACCGCCTTCCAAGCAACACTGATTTCTTGCATATTCGTATTGCAACAACAACAACCAAAGCGTGATACGTCCAAGTCGTCAGAGCCAGAACAAACCGCAGGCCACACGCTACCAAATGCTGCTTCATTGACCTTCTTACTTTTCGGTGCATCTCCACGTCACATACAAACGCAAGCGATGTTGGGCAAAAACCCTACGTGTTTGCATGCCCGAGCACGATTGCAGGGACGGACGGGATGGGAGGAGAGACCTTCTCTGAAAAGTCGTACCCACTTTACAAACTTAGAGTGACTCTTTCTTATGAAAGTATCTTTGAGTTAGAATACCGAGAGCGGAAGTGTGATTGATTGGATTCACGAGTCAGACACAATCAAATCCCAAAGGGATCACGACCAAGCCGCTGCACACTGACTACCTATGTAAACCTGTGCAACAATCGTCCATAATCCATAATTGAATGAGCTCCGTATCTCTTCTATTTAAACGCAAGCAATCATGACAACCAAGCTTTCAGCAGCGAGCCTTTTCATCAGCTTCAGCATCTCTGGCGTGAGTGCGGGCGGTGGATACTGCAATTGGTGAGCAAAAAATCACCTTATGAGCGTGTCTCCGATCTAATCATGTATGATCACATGCTGACTCTCTCTCTGTATACATATCTATCCATCTGCATTTAACGTTCTCTCTAGGGGACCTCAAGGAACGGCCAGCAGCTCCACTTGCGAGCTCAAAGGCGACGGCAGCCACGTGCAAGGCGGCACTAGCTGCAATCAATCACAAGGGAACTGTCAGGGATGTGGAGGGAGATGGTGCACAAATGATATTGGCTACTGCAACTGGGGTCCAGCAGGGACGGCTGCATCCTCCACATGTGATGGTGACGTCCAAGGTGGTGATTACTGCAACGTTGGTCCGTCCAACTGTCAAGTTGGGTGTGGAGGTAACTGGTGCGAGACATGGGAGGATCCAAGCGGGCCTACCCCTCCTCCAACGCCATCTCCTCCATCTCCCACGCCACCGCCTCCAACGCCGCCTACGGGAGGGAATACTGCCACCACAACTCGCTACTGGGATTGTTCTGGAGGTTCGTGCGGCTGCTCTTTCATTCCTACTGGTCTAGGCACCGCAGAACCTGTACACTGCCATTCTAATGCCATGTTTGTCGCTCCCTCAGGCAATCAATTCGGAGCAGCATATTATGGAGCAGCTGCCATCTCTGAGGCATTGGGAGGAGGCAATTGGATGTCTTCCGGTTGTGGCAAATGCTGGAAAGTGACTGGCTACTCTCCAATCACTGCTTTGTCAACAACGTTGGTGTTGAAGGGTACAAACTTTTGTCCTCCAGTCAATGCTCCGTGTTCTAATGGCAAGGCTCATTTTGACATTGCAGCTCCTGGATTTGATGTCACAGAATTCTCTCTATCAAACACATGCTCAGAACGAGAGCCAGAGGAGGCTACGGGATTTGCAGCATGTGGAGGATGGATGATTAATTCTCAAAATCCAAATGAAAATTGTAACTGTGATGCATTCACCGATCCAGTCTTGAAAGCTGGGTGCAACAACTTTTACAATCTCAAGTGGGATAATCCTCAGGTTGAGTACGAGGAAGTAGATTGCCCTAACGAGTTGGCAGAGCTGCATTGCGATTACCCATATGCAACAGAGAGCAATATGCCAGAGACTTGTTCGAACAATCTCTTTACAGGGACAACGAGCAGTGCTACTACCACAGCCACTACTACTACTTCAACAGCACAAACAACGTCTTCAACAAGCACTACCACGACGACGACAAACACGACGCCTCAAACTACTACCACCACAACATCTTCTACCACTACTACCACTCAACCCCCAAACGGTAGCTCCTGTTGCAGCCACGATTATTCAACATGCTCTTCCAGCGACTGGTGCAATGCATCATCAGATAATTGTCTTGATTCCTGCAGTGGAAAGGCGTGGATAGAACCCGATTCTACTTGCATCCCCTTGTATGGAGAATGCACTCAAAATCGTGGTGGGTGTTGCAATCCTTTGGGCAATGTGGCGTGTAAGAGGCAGAGTAATAACTACAGGCAGTGCTTGGAAAAGTAGAATGGGATTTGATAGTATGGGGTGAAACTCGGGTATATCCATGACTCCGGTGAAGCAATAATAATCTGAACAGCGCTTGGAGTGGGCAAGAATTTAGTTGATATCAGCACGTATGGTATAATATAAGGAGATGATGACTTCTATCGTTGTCACGAAGAAATAATGCACGATATGAATAAACCAAACACTTAGCATCGTCGACTAAAATCTTTGTTGCTCCTAATAAAGCCACACTTTGCCATTCTCTCGGCTCTTAAAATCTTTTGCAGTCCAGAAGTCCGTACATCTGCTTCTCTAACTCAGTTTATTGTAATTCAACGCATACACACTTCCAAATAAACCCTTCATACTCTCTAATTCTTCTTCTCATTCCTACACAACACCCAAATTCAAAACAATCGACGCCACCCCCAAAGGAATAATATTCAACGCCTGCGGCAACCACAACACCGCTCCAACCACCGCACTCACAACCTTCGGAATACTCGGCGCCACCTCCAAAATCTTATTCAACACCCCAATCACCAAAAACAACGGTCCATAATACCCCACAACAAACAAATCAACCGTACGAAGTTGTATCCATTGAAACTTGACCAATTTGTCACGTGCATTATTCACCGTGTTCCCCGTAGTTTTACCCCATAGTAACGCCCAGCACAGTGCCCGTACCGATTGTGCCTTCTTCCCTCCAATTTTGGAAACGAGCGTATCATACGAAGAAGACACGTCCGATCCACGTCCCGACTCATGTGCAAATGCCGTGGCATACACAACTTCGGCATCTGATGGGTTCGGCTTGTCCACTCCCGCCATTCGAGCGAGTTGGCCGTGCAGTCCGGTGCAGTAGGGGCAAGTGTTGATTGTGTTCATTGTTACCATTACTGATTCAATGGTGGTTGGTGTGAGTGAGTATCCTGGGATGATGTAGGCGGCGAGGTAGTTGGGAAGCATGGAGAGGAAGCGTGTGTGGTCTCGAAGGAGAGTTTTCCAGGTCCATAGTTTTGAGGTGCGGAGTTCGGTTAGGCTCATTTTTGGATTACGATTGCGATGTGTGAGATTATTGCTGTGTTATTTATGCGGCAATTGATGGACTGATGGAGCTACTTGATGTATTGCAATTGAAAGTTTTTGGGAAGGCAATGAATGAGAATGAATGGCATCAGCTTCAATGCATGGTCGGTCGATCGATGGTCGATGCGGAAGGATCCGCCAACGTGACGCCCCTTCTCATTTTCGTTTACAGTCCTTTCTTGGACACCATCTCACCAAAATGACTAACATAGCAAGAATTGGAATATTGGAAAGAAAGTGTGACTTTACTAGAGTGAAGCCTCACCACTCTCATTCCAGCAGAGCACCTAATGAGGAGGGGTGATCCGACCCTGTCCGCGAGATTGTTACTTGAGTAACAGCCACTGCGTTCGCGGCGGCAGAGTTCCTACGTAAAATCATACCAGGCCTCGTAGACTTGTGTTACTTGACAAATGAGGCTGATTTACCGTCTTATTTTTCAGATGGCTGTCTCTCTAAGAAACAACGTTCTAACCAAGTCGTGTCCGTGAGATTGTTACTTGAGTAACATCAGGAAATCAACTGGCGGCCACTGCCCTCACGGCATCGGTTACTATGGTAACTTTCAGAATCGTCCCGGCGGACAAATCTGTTACTTGTAGGAATTGGTATGGTTCTACGTACAGGATCACCCCTCCTACCTAATGTCAGCAACACTCCGGCCTGTCACATACTGACACTCATACTGTTACAATAATGTGACATTTGAAGATGTTGTCCGTGACTCATGTGAGAAGCTTTCTTGTATTCGGCGATATTGTAAGAAAGTCGAGCTTCATGACAGGAAAATTATGGGTAGTGAAGAGATTGAAGAGAACTGACGGGAAGTGAAGAGAACTGACGGGAAGTGAAGGGATTGACGGGAAGTGAAGAGAACTGACGGGAGCTGAAGAGAACTGACGGGAACCTGACGTGAGCCTATGATACGCCTAATAAACATTAAAATGCCACGCCGACCACGAAGTAAGGATAGTGTGTACCACGAAAATACAGCTCGAGCAGGGTCAGCAGTTTCGAGTTGCTTACACGCTGCTGCCAATGAGTCCTCTGCTGATGAGGAAAGCCATCATCTAGCCGACCTCGACGCCGCAATTGATAATGCCATCAAACAGTCAAAAGACGGCCTAGCATCGTTGGAATCCCTACTAAAGATGAAGCTTGAGATGATTGCACGTAAGAGGCCTACCACAACATCGCCAAAAGGGCGGTAGAAAGCACCAGAACCAACGCTGCAACTTACATCCGCCGTTCCAAAAACTCTTCCGCTACCATTAACATCAAAAGAGCTACTTTCATGCGGCCTTTCTTATGCTGGATTTAGCATCCAGCGACAAGGAAATGTAAGGCTTGAAACAAACATAAAAAGGTTCAAAGGCTTTTATGGCTTAGAACCTAGGACGTTGTTACCTGTGTTTACAGATGTGAAAGATCGATTTCCAGCAGTGAATATCAAACATCTTATGATGACAATGAATTGGTTGACACTATATGACAAATATGTGGTCCTTAGCGGGAGGTGGGGGTACATTCTGACATCATATGTAGTTTGAGTAGCAGTGTGTAAGCTTTGCTTTTGGTTTTCCTTGTCTTGAATGGCTCAGTTTTGTTTACTTCTTTCGCAGAAAATGGACCCTCTTTACTATCATATTGCTTTCTCAACCTACGAATATTGTTTGTCGCATTAACTTTAATTCACCCATGGTCGGCTGCGTACTCTTCGAAGATTTGAGTTGTTGACAGTGCGTGAATTCCAGAATTTTCATCCAGAAACACTGCTATGATATCTTTCTTCTGCTGGCTTTCGCCCCATTCTTCTCCTTCTTCATTTGTATGTTTCTTCTTACTATTATTATTATTGGTGTTCGGTTGTCGACATTCGGCGCTCTGCTGTTGGCCATCGGCAATTGTAGCAACTATAGAACCACTGTCATTAGATTCGTCATCCGATGAATCCTCGTCATCTTCTTCTCCTCTCCTCAACTGCCTCAATCTATCTTTGTGTAAATGCCTTGGAACTCTACCCATTGCTACGGACTTTGAAGAGATTGACGGGAAGTGAAGAGAACTGACGGGAAGTGAAGAGAGTGACGGGAGCTGAAGAGAACTGACGGGAAGTGAAGAGATTTGATGGGAGCTTTTCTGACGGGAAGCTGACGGGCTCGCCTGCCGTACTATTTTTCTTGTATTTTCGCCGAATACGCGAAAGCTTCTCACAAGGAGTAACGCACCACCACAAATGTCACAAACGTGTGACAGTACGAGAACTGATGTGTGACAGGATGTGTGACAGGTCGGAGTGTTGCAGGGTTTACTGTTGAATCAAACCTGAATTTGTGGGCTCTGGCGGGGGAGGGAGGGCGGGCGATTAAAAAGGCTATCAATTTACTTAGTCATGATCATCATGAGAATTGGTTTGCATTTTATGATAGAGGTGAGGCACCGTTCAATCACATTCGGAGTTGGGTCGATAGGTTGGTCAAGAAAGGGAACGAAGCAGCTGTTGGTGCTTCTATTCTGTGCAACTCCCATTTAGATGGCGCCACAAAGGTCGATGATGTGCTGGCGATCTTTTTTGGATCTTTGCCGTTCATTTGGGACTCCTCCGAGTCGATCCTTTGGTACCGATTTGATGGTCTGAACATACACGCTACGACATTCCAATTTTTCAGCTCACATTTTTTCCAAATTCCGGATTCCGAATCCCCACTTCTCCTATGTACTTACCCTTAAATCAAGTTCCTCGCAACCACCCGACTGCTTTTTATGCTTGGTGAAGAACATGATCTACAACAATTAGACATAGTAGCAGCACCACTTACCAGTCTTCCAGCCCTGCTACTACTATACTACAAACTACACCTACACTTATACTTATATAGATCGACAACTTCATTCAGATCCGGATCCAACAGCTTCCTTCCTACTTACTCCACCTCATCGTCCAACAACACATGGCTGCAAATTAATAAAATCTACAATGATGAAAAGATCAATAATAATAGCTGCAGCTGCAGTGGCTTCATGTCATGGATTTGGATTTGGATTTACTGGAGTTCAACCCCGGCCCTGGGTGCGTGTGTCACATAAACATAAACATTATGCAGCAAGCCTCGGAGCGTCGACATCAACACCTTCGGCACATCAACTTGAAGTCGAAGAAGAAGACTACACAGCACAAACACAAACACAGAGGACAGCTTTATCCATGACCCTGGAGGAATTATCCGAGACGTTGGGAGGGTTGGGTCGATCTAGAATTGCATGGGATTGCCTTCGGGAAGGTGTTGACCCGTATTATTTATTCAGCCCAGATGATAGTATCGACACTTTATCATCAAAACATCAACAATTTTGGAATGAATACAAAGATAAAGAAGCACTCAAAAAACAAGTCTTAAAAGCATCACGACAGACACAGCCACTTGGGTCATCTGCTCTCAACATCTTATCGTCTCTTCATTCACATTGTGGAAATTCGATTGAAAACGGCTTGGCTACGCTGGTTCACATATCTCCTTCTTCAGACGGTACCACAAAGTTGTTATTGCGATTGGTGGATGGATGGGAAGTTGAAACGGTATTGATTCCATTCTGGGCAAACGCCAAGGACAAGGAGGATGCCGAACAAAAAGGCAAAGGCAAGGGTCGGACAACAGTTTGCATCAGTTCCCAAGTCGGCTGTCGTCAGGGATGTACGTTCTGCGCAACCGGTAAAATGGGTAAACTACGATCACTCACTGCAGATGAAATATTGGTTCAAATGTTCTTTGCTCAAAAGATTGTTCGTTTGAGTGCAAATGCTAGCAATGAACAACTGTTCTCGGTGGACGGGATAGATGCTACTACTGCTGCTACCGCGATGACGAGGAGGGTAGCGGTATCACCCCTGCCACCAATTACAAACGTCGTATTCATGGGTATGGGTGAACCCGCAGACAATGCAGATTCGGTCCGTGGAGCAATCAACATTCTAACTCGCAATGAGCTATTCCACCTGTCTGCCTCTCGTGTGACCGTGTCCACCGTGGCACCCACTCCTGAAGCGTTTCATGAGTTTGTGGATAGTAGGTGCGCGCTTGCTTGGTCTGTGCATGCCGTGAGGGATGAATTGAGGAAACTTTTGGTCCCAACTACAAAGTATACAATGGTTCAGTTGCGTCAAGGGTTGATTGAGACACTAAAGAAGAGGAGTTTGCGAACCACCATGATAGAAGTTGCCTTGATTGATGGAGTCAACGATTCAATACGAGAGGCTGATGAGCTAGCCGACTTTGTCTCGGAAATCACAAAAGTCCCAGGATCTAATATCATATGCAACATCATTCCGTATAATGATATTGGGGGAGGTGGAACGGCCTCCTCATTTCGTAAACCATCGATGGAACGTGTGTGGGAGTTTCAAAAGAGGCTTCAGGAGTTGGGTGTGTACGCTAAGGTTCGTGGAACTAGAGGAGATGATGAAAGTGCTGCATGTGGACAGTTGGCTACTAGTAGAAGTAGAAAGCAGAAGATGGAGGAGTTTGAGGCATATGCAGATGAATGATCAGATGAGCTAGACATAGAGTCTTCATGTACTTCTATAGTGTTTCCATAGCAGTATTGAAGAAAGCGTTGTTGTAGAGCAAGTGATCATGTAGAAGGATGCTAAATAAGCTCAATAGAAAGAGAAACATAGGTAAGGACATTATTTCTTTAGAAATTCAGACCTAATCTTCGTCGCTTGAACTATCATCCAGCATCATTGCCGAAAACACAGATCCTCCTTTACCCTTTGCCGAGCTCTTCTTTCCACCAGCCGTCTCCCATCCGCCCTTTTGTTTCTGACCGGGTAATACCCATTTATTCACACTATTCCCCCCTCCCCCAGACCTCCCGGCGGCGGAAGTCTTTTTTGCCGATGCTTTTTCCACCACTCTTCTTGGCATACTTTGCATTAAACTTGTCTCTACTCTTCTGAAGACGTTCTTCAAATGCATCTTCTTCCTCAAACCAACCGTAACTTGCCTCTTCCAAATGTTCAATCTCACTTTCAATCTCTTCTTTTTCAGTCAACGCCCTGGTTTCTGCTAATGTTAGGAACCCTCCTTTTGCTTTCCCTTCTAATGCTAGCAGCGGCAGTAATTTCTTTCTCAGGGGAGTTAGTTTTCCTTCATGACGCAAAGGAGGAGGATAAGTTGATGACAACGATGACAACTTTTCATCAGTTAGACGTTGCAAATATTCTTTTCTTGCAAGAGCCTTTTTCAGTTTTTCAGCAACAGCTGCTGAACTCTTCTCCTTCATCAATGTAGCAATACGCCTCTGATTCATTTCCACCAGCATTTCCTTCTCTTGGACGGTCAACAATCCCTCATCGACATGCTTGGCCGCCTCCTTTTGGGTATATGCCAACTTTTCTTTCAATTCGCCAATTTCATCATATAGTGATTGTTCTGCTGAATCCAATGGATGACCGCCCATCAATTTGTTTTCAATGGATTGCAATAATTCCACCAGCCCCTCGATGCATTCCATACACTTTCTCTTCTGGGCATACGTCGGACATTGCGAGGAGAGGAGAGATTGAAAAGTGGATATTGAGCAGACTGCAATTTTGTAGCCCGGACTGTTGGTGGGTAAGAGAGGTTCTTCCTCCTCGTTTGCATCGCCACTAGCATTATTTGACGCATTACCGCTGCCACTAACTTTGGGAAAGACCACCACCGTGAAGAGATTCTTGCCCGTATCATGCTGCGTCTTGAAGCACCCCGCACAATCAAACGAGCATCCCGCCCCCCGATCTTCCACGTAATCCAATTCTCGCAGCGCCGCCGTCAAAATCTGCATGGCCTTGGCATCGTACTTCTGCCGCGACAATTTACCCGCGCCGACGACGAAGGTGATTCGAATCATTTGATCCAGCGGGGGGAAGGGAGTGGAGAAGGCATCGTGCGTGATGGATTGGATTGAGGTGGCGTCGTGACCGGAGAGATCGAAAGTGCTGCTTTCGAGGGAGGAGCGAATGCTGGCGGCCATTCCGCTCACCATTTTGAAGAATAAGATAGTAGAGAAGAAGAAGCGGTCGTAACAGTGCCACGAGATTGAGGATAGCTGCAGAGAATAGTGTACAATAGTGCGTACATCATAATAATATTATGGAGTGATGAGGAGCGGGCGGCGGAACAAATCGAAGAAGCGTGCGGGCCAAATATTTTCAGAGGGGGCTCGTGTCGTTATCGTCTCGCTATTTTCATTTACCTACTTACCACTATTGTACCAATACCAAGAAAATAAGAGTCGCTTTTGGCACAAAGCGAAAGGATGTATCCATTGCTCTCTCCATTGAGTGTAGTATCGTGTGCATCACTCAATATGTATCATTTACACGAACAGAACAAGATCAAGATGAATCAAGATACAGTATCGTTTCTGCTGGAGGCTGTAGGTTTGCCTTGGTGGAAAACAAAAACAAAAGTTGGTGCAGTCTTTGGAGTCAGAGTCATTGTACCTTCGTTTGCTCCTGATACTGATAGTGATAGAATGATATATCATTCTAGTAATTATGAACAACTGATTGGTCGTCTCTCTCTGCTGCACAAAAGGTGACTCCTTGTTGCATGAACTCTTCGAGCACAGCGCTAAGTATGTTTCCAACGAAACCAACACCAACATCATTCTCCGTTTGGCCTTCGCTTCGGTCATTGGGACTGTTCTGCTTGGATATGGAGTGAGCGAGGGAGAGACGCCCACTTCTTCAGCTTGAAGTTTGAAGTCCGTTCAGACAACTATTGTAACCGCTCTCTGTTCACGTCACGCTTTCAAAGCGGATTTTTAGACGGACATCTCTGCGTCTAAGTATTGTAGTGAATTGCAATAAGGTAAGCAAGTAGGGAAAAGATAAGAAGGATGGAGTCGCATACCGGAATATAGAATGAAACTATAATTTATTCTCTTAGTTTGATGGAGACAAAAAGGAGAGAGTCATGATCAGTTTTTGTATGCCTGTTTAGGCGATTCTGCTCAGACCGCGTTGCTTAGCTAACTCTGCTTCTTCCCTCTGCGAACTTTTCGTTGCATGTACAGATGCCTGATGTGCACGAAGAACTGCTGCAAAATCTTCTTTACTGACGTCTCCCTCTACGTAACCGTCTTTTATCTTTTTCATTGAGAGATCATCTCCAAGGTTGGCAGCGATTATGAAATGTTTCATTGCTCTCTCAATCCTACCATTTCTCCCCTCATGACACCCAAGATTGTGTCGCGCTATTTGATGACCGCGAATGGCCGCTTCTTCCATATGATACAGTTCCTTTTTCACATCCCTCACAGTGCTGCGATCAAAGCAGTGCCATGACTGACAATTGATAGTGTGCATCTGCATCGCCAAGCTCAGATGCCTTTGTCCAAAGCTCAAGTGCACCCGCATAATCTTTCTCAGCACAGCACCTTGCACCCTCCTCTCGCATAGCAGCTGGATCGTTCTTTTCAATTCGTTTTGTTCTATTCAATTTAGACTCTGCGGCTGTTTTTGGCACCGGACGTCGACAGAAGGGGCATGTGCTTTCGATCCCCTCTTCTTCCTCGCGTAAATAGTTGGCATGGACGCAGCCTTTACAGATGAGTTTGCAGCAGCATGATTTCAATGTAATTTTGCTTAAATCATGTGGCAGCGGAAGCAAACAGATGGGGCAGTCTCCTTGATGTGTACTATTTGGTTGCTGAAACAAAATCTTGTCTCGTAACTCGGCCGCTCGCTTCTTGCAAGCTCGTTTGTGCTGCGGTCTATGATTTTTTTGACATATGATACTGCAGTATCGAACGAGATTACATGCGGTACATTTCTTCAATTTGATGTCATCATCTTCTGAGTTGATGCCACATGAAGCACAACTTATGTTATTCTTGAGTGCCTCGTTATCTGCGCTCATCTTCTATATCGTCACGGTGCACAAACTGAAGAAGATAATAAGGCTTACAACTTACGAATTGAGGTCAGCAGAATTTAGCTATTGTACAGAGAGTGACATGGTTCCATCCCATGGTACTTTTGATGTTCCTTGTTCCTTGGCAACATTTTTGGAAGTTCGTTGTCCGTTCACATCACAACACCGCGGACTTTTTGAGATGGCCATCTCACCCCTCGCACGTTTCAAAGGCCGGCACAAAAGCAAGATCATGACCATGTCAAATGACTTTCATACGACTACTATGAGAAACTCCGTAGCTGGCATGAACTTGGGCACAATCCCACGTCCTGTTTCGTTGTTCTCCAGCTGCGCTCGGCTATGTGCACACATCATAATATATTCTTAGAATTGATCTTATCAATTTGCGTTGCATTAGGGTGCTTCAAAACCTCCACGACCTTTCTACCTACGCAGCCTCTTCCATTACAATATTTGCTGTAGATCACCACCATTATTACTCTTACTATGAACAAGCTGACAGCAGCAATGATTACCAAACTCTTTTTACTGGCATTCGCCTTTCGCTGGCTCTTCGCTTCCGCCGCCGCTTCATCATCATTCGATGCGACGCCCTTTCCTATCAGTCATGGACATCATCTGACTGCACCAGCTTCTGCACAAGATAAAGATGGTCAATACACAACATCATCATCTCCCGTCTTTGAAGTGCCCAACATGCCCGCACTAAAATCTGCCCTCTACAATCACCTCAGCGCCACTCTCCTCCACAACAACAACAACAATAGCAGAAAACTCACAACCTTTACAGCCTTCAACTCCCTCCTCTCACCAAATCCGTCTCAAACTCCCCTCCACATCCCTCACCACCAACGGACTCGACCTCTCCATCTCTCAACTATCCTGCCATGACATCTCCGTACAAAACATCCAAATTGACCACACACCCCTCTCCAACATTGATCAACGTGTCCACATTGACATCTCGGGGGTACAACTCAAATGTAACTTTCGATGGGGGTACAAATGGACCATCTTCAGTGGTAATGGAGGCGGACTTGCAATCGTAGATGGGGTCAGCGGTGCATCCATCAATATGCATTTCCTAAGTGAGGATTTTGAAACCAAGCCACCAATGGATGCCAAGGTGGGGGTATGTCAAAGTAATATTCAAATTGCCGACATGGATTTTACAGGGGATGGACTTGGTCTGGTTGCTACTATTATTAATTGGATTGAACATCTATTGAGAGATACGATTGAGGCAGAGTTGAATACAGTGGTTTGTGGTGAATTGGGTGGATTGGCGGATGAGGCGTTGGATCAATTGTTGTTGGATTTGTCTGATCAGATTGACGAGTATTTGGTGGAGGATGATGGTGGTGTTGCACCATTGTCTTTGGAGAATGCGCTACAAGTACCAACAGATGATGAGGGGGGACTCACTCTATCTCGATTTTCAAGATATGGGGGAATATGCAGGGGAGTGGATTAACACTGCAATTGAACAAATTGATAATTTGTTTGGTGCCACGGATTCCTTGGGAGGGTTGTCCATTAATGCAGTTATTCGTGAGAACTTTTTGGATGAGGCGGGTTTGTTACAGTTGGATCCTGCCATGTTTCTCCCATCATCGTCGTCGTCTTCTGGTGGTGGTGGTGACACCATTATGGACACACCATGACATGTTTACAGAGGACCACCATGTCGATGAAATCAATCAAATTAGCAGGCTTGGATTCCTTTGTGGAAAGGATATACTCAATTCCCATTGGAAAGCATACGTTGGGTAACTCGTTGAAACTGCAGTATCTATGGGTAGAGATTGAAATGGAGGGCGGAGATGAAGGCTTCGTCCTTGTCAGATGCGATATTGTCGCGCCAAACGCAACCTGCGGCTACCGGAAAGGTTCAAAATTGATATTACCTTGACGGACCTGGATTTGGATTTCTCTTTCTTGCTGGGGATTAATACGGAGGACCATTGGGTGCTCTTCAATTGGGCTCGCTGCTCGATACCAATAAACATCCCTAGTCGTGTCTACTGAGCACAGTGGGAGGAACTTGCATTCTCGGAATTAAAGATGACTGTGAGTGATGTAATCCCTCCCAAGTTGAATGGATTTCTTGGATGAAGGAATCGATTATATGATTACGCAACTTGCAGATGCTCTGTTGATATGTACGAAGCAGTATTAAAACGTGCCTTGCCTAATTTCCTCGATACCTTTGTCGTGACATGGCGAATGACTACCTGGAGGAGACTCTAGTCAAAATTTGTTGGTGCATGCCCCGAGGAATAATGATGGGGCACCAGAGCGTCATTTGATTGGAGGGATATGCTAATGTTACCAGCGGAGGCTACACCAGGCTGGTGCGTCAGGATGAGTCCATATGGCGATGTCATCACCTGGGTTAATGGATATTGTCGAAGTCAATTATTGCTGCCGATGATGATGGGCTGATTGCATTGAATGACATGCTCATTCGGCTCACCATAACCAAGTCTCAATCTGGAACAGAAGGATTGATTCACATGAATGGGACACCGTGATTACACAAGGTTGATGTTGAGCAAGATATCTGGAGAGCATTCGCACAGAATCTTCGATACTTAAACTCTTCGACTTTCGCTTGGATGGGTTGATACTCTTCGAGGAGCCATTTCCAACTGTCAAGCCAGGTCGTCTTCTGCTCACTTGTTAGAGAATAAATTGAGCTTGGAATCGATGATCAAGTGTGGATGCTTCTGTCAGTTGCGAAGCTGTAGCGTAGGAGGGCTCACATCTCTACGTTGGGCGCTACGAATCAACGTCATGGATTGTACACACTTGGCGGTTCCTTCGATCGGAAGTCATCGCACCGTACTGTTGTCGCTACGACGTGTCCCAGGAAATCAAGATTCAGGCAAGATGCCACTCACGAGATGTTCTGAAACTTTCTAGTGTTGCGCTATACAATGATCCCTCCAGGTCAGCCCTCAACGTTGGAGCTGCCATTCCAGTCTCTTGCTATGCTGCCTAGGGTGGAGGGCCATGCTTCCGAAAAACTTCGTGGCGTATGCATTGCAGGAATGGGTTACTGCCTCCAATGATTTGCAACGACGATCATTGACTTCCTCCCCAATGCAAAACGATTTCCATCTGACATTATCCAGGTCTCGAGGACCTTTCGAGTCACTGTTCAGGACTTGATGCAGAGTGACTGTATGCGAGGGATGATTGCCTGGACAACTATCTTAAGTCTAGCAGCCCAATCGTACCTTCCCGATTCCCAAAAGTTTGGACCTGACCATTTGGAGCAGATTGGCCCCAACAAACCGAGCAACTCGCGATCTAGTTGATACAATCATCTACGCTGGCATGGTGGTGGTTGAAAACTATCACGATTATATTTGCACAAAAGCACACAAGTGTTGCACCGCCAGTGAATATTACTCTAGACATGTTAGTGGCGGACGATGCACAGCTGATAGACTTGGACTGACTTGTCTAGCGTAGCAAGTGGGCAGATATGGCTTTGGAAGGCAAGAGTTACCTGGGAGGGATGGTCGAAAACCGACAACGGGGACAATGTTCTTGGTATCTCAAGTTTACTGTCTACAGTTTTGGAGATAATGGTCTAATGACATTTCCCCTCGCCGACCAGAACCATGGCTTTGAAGCAGGGGGTGTCAAATTGCTGCTGGTGGACGTGGTGCGTTGGTAGGATTGGATTCCTTTGAAGTTTTCGACGTGCTCAACACTACGACCCGAAACATTTTCAGCAACAAGATCAAACTCGAAACGATTGGGGTGAACCTAAAAATGGAGTTGTCTGTGGAGAAAACGCTGATCCTGAAATGGTCACAGTGGCATTGACGATGAAAGATGTCGAGATTGATGTTGGCTTGGTGTTGCCATGGATCACAAACTTGCTAGGTTCATTCGCCTTGGGTCGATAATCAACACGTCACATATAATTTTCTGCATCCTGTCTACGATCCATTCGGCTGGTCTCTCGGAATTCGTGATGCGAATTGGTGATATTAGCGAATTTAGTATATCAGGGTTTATCTCTGACGAGACGAACAAACAAATCCAGAGCATCACCGAGGCTGTTTTCACCTACTACAAGCAAATGATTGTCGATGCCATCCCAGCCTTCACAAGTACCACGATCCGTCCGTTACTTCACGAGATTTGCAAGTGCTCATGGATATGGGGAAAGGAAGCCAATGCCCAGAGCCTGATAACTCCCTAGAGGGTCTTGTTGACGTTAGAGATCTCTTTTTGTCAGAATCGAGAGCTCTAGCTTTGCTTGGAAGAGGAAAACTCACACATACGGCGACTTGTTCAGAAGTCTATACAGCGTCTTGGTCGCATGATGTCCGCAAACAGATGAGAACGGAATGCCTGAAATGAAACAGTCTCATTGCAACACTGACTGAACGTCAATCGAACGTAGAAGGAGACATTCACTTCCGTGGAGGACTTGTTAGTCAAAATATTGGACGTTGCTCTTAACGGCTTGAATGCAAAAATTGACATCGCTCTCTCGGACTTGCGAATCTCGAACATCGACAGTCTTGGAGCTCCAATCAAAACTACTACAAACCAATGATGGGTGAATCAAGCGCATTAAACAATTCTGTATCGATTGGTGTTGGAGAGGATGCATTAAGGACTTCGTTCACGCTAAAGGTCAATGGTGAAGGCGACGAGGTACAAGTGAACAATGAACTCGAGCTGGGTATCAGCTTGAAGAGCATGGACATGATGTTGGAACTCCTCGCAGAGGTCCAAGAATACCCGTTCCTTCATTTTCCGCTCAAGGATTTATTGAATATGGACTGTTGGCTCGCAACTGTAGTGACGCCTATCCTAGACAAGTATGGGATGAGGGTAGATGAGGCGGATTCTGGGATTGTTCTTCGAGAGCTTGCCTGGGCTGTTGCAGAAGCCAGGATCGACCTCAATTGCATAGCTTGTTCATCCCCCCTTCTCCTTGATATGACTTCTTACGTATCTTCGCAGCAAGGAATTGATGACACGACAAAAGTTGCCAACGATGTCTTTGCTTACGTGTCAAACCTACTCGGAGGTGACCTCGTTCAAAGCTATATCGATAAAGCGTTGAATGAAGCAGGCATGAAATGTCCGCATAGTCCCACATACATGAAAGACTTCAATGGATTGGAATTTGACGACATGATCGCCTCGGCAAAGAGCGAGAGTTCCTATGGATTCCTGATTGCAATAATTGCAGTTGTTTCTATCTTGTTGGTACTCATCGCCTTGGCAATTGCCATCACGAGAATCGTGCGTATGCGTCGCCACGAGCGATGGCTGAAGACACTTACGCACGAACAATTGGTGGATCTCGAGAAGATGCAGAGTGAGGAATCTAAGAGAATTAAAGACTTGGATTCGAGAATGAGGCCGTTGGCGCTCAGTGCTGATGTTCCATTATTTCTTCGTTTTTTCTTACCTATCGTCATCCTGGGCAACATAGCACTCTTCCTGTCGGGTCATTTAAGTCTTGGTGGAACAGTGAATTTGAGTGGCAGCTTTGGAGGTACACCTTTTGACGTGGATGGCTTCTTTGAGTTCAGTATGGCAAAGTCAACAATTGAGATGTGGAATGCAGGAGCGAAATCCCTTGCAATCCTGATCGTGATTTTCTCTGGAGTATGGCCATACACGAAACAGCTCGTTACTCTTGTTATTTGGTTCCTCCCTACAACGCGAGTGTCATCTGATCGTCGAGGCAAGGTTCTAAGTTGGCTAGATGCACTCGGTAAATGGTCGATGGTTGATGTGTTTGTCCTTTTAATGACATTGGCCTCGTTTCGCCTCTCTGTGGAAAGTCCAGATCACCTGAGCTTCCTCCCAGAAGGTCTCTACTCGATCAACATGCTAGTTGTGCCCCTCTGGGGTTTGTATGCGAACATGCTAGCGCAGCTGCTTTCACAAATCTCGAGCCATGTCATCATCCATTACCACCGCAAAACGATCGCAGCTGCTAGGGACAGCCAAGATGATGACTGGGGTATTTCAAGGCCATCTAACGCAGTGAGATTGCCTCTCCGAAAGCACAGCTTTGTGTTAGACTACGAAGCCTCAACTGAACGTGCTCATGTTAAGAAGTGTGCAAGCTGGTTGTTTGCAACGCTGCAAGGTTCGTTCGTGTTACTTGTCATCTGTGGCTGTACTCTTCCATCATTCAGCATAGAGACCTTCGGGATCGTGGGTCTCGCTATCGAAAGTGGTCAGCAATTTCAGGAAGCCAAAACTTCTTACAGCGTCTTTGACTTAGCCAACATGATCATGGACGAAGCTCGCTACCTCGCTACAGCATCAGATTTAGCTGGATTGGGTAGTCTTGCTTCGCTCCTAGTAATTTGCGTGTTCTTGGTACCTTTGGCACAAGCAGCATCTCAATGTATCCAGTGGTTCGCCCCAACCAATGTAGAGCAAAGGAGAAAGAACTTCGTCGCCAATGAGTGCTTGGCAGCTTGGCAATACATGGAGGTTTATGTATTATCTATTATCATTTCGGCTTGGCAACTTGGAGGGGTTTCAGAGTTTATGATTAATGCCTACTGTGACCCACTCAACGGCACTTTGAATAAGCTAGCAAATAGCGGCATATTGAAACAAGAGGATGCTCAGTGTTTCAGTGTGAATGCAACTGTGGAAGCGGCGTCATGGCTGTTGGTCACAGCCTCAATTCTTCTATATGTGTTTACTCATTTCATCACTTCTGCCTCGCTGCAGAAAGTTCAAGATGAAGATGTCCCTGCTGAAAGGCGCTTCCACAGTGACCGGTGGCCAACCAAGAGTAATCAACAGCTTGTGGCATCAGATACGATGGATATTACGATCAATGCAACCATGGATGTCGACGAAGATAGCGGAGAGGAAGGCTCTGCATCTCTCGAGAGGAAGATCAAGATCTCTCCTGTACCATCTCGCTTCTCTGACTATTATTACTTTGCAACCACTCGTAATCAGAGCCAAGAAGCATGTAATGTCGAAGAAGGAGATTGTGATGTAGCTGTGAATTGGGAAGTCGATAATTGATGTGTTTAGATTTAGAAAATAGCGTGTGTATATATATAGGATACAGTAATAATCACTCGTACATTAGAGGCTACGAATACGAAACAATATAATCCCAATGTGTCACATCTTTATCGACGGTCACTACCAGAATACACAACATTCTTCTTCACAAACTCTTCAAAAATGCACTTTCCATAGTACCAAGCGACGAATATTCAACTTAAAACTCCACAAAGCTGTCATCATGATGATATTGGCAACAATACAGTACGCACGATCTTCTGTCTCATCCAATCCAAGAGAACGTCAAATGCGGATCATTGCATAATGGCGAACAAAATGAATCATCAATCACATCGGCACTCTCTTCTGCCTTGTTGATGAGCACAACATCATAGGTACAAGGCTTCCTCGTTGGTTTAGTCGCTGACACGTCATGAACCGGAATCAGTAATACTGTAGCTTCGCTGCGCTCAGCTCTCTAGAGAAATAATATCGGACCTACAACATCTTACACTGGACTTTGTCGTCTGTCCTGTTTATTATTACTTAGTTAAATATCGAGATGGCAAACAGACGAAACCTTGCTTTCCAATGCATCGACAGAAAGAATGACCCCAACTGTATACGTCGGATGCCATCCAGCTCCCTTACGTCTCCTCAAAGCATGTATTGTATTGTCATAATAAAAGTGTTGACAATGCAGCCTACAGACAGTCTATCCAGAGATACAGTGGCCGTGGCCGATACCCTCGCCGCCATGATCACGAGAGAGCAGTTCGCAACCTCCTCGTGGCATCAGGATGGATACATAAATCCCTCCGATCCAACCATGATTACTGCCGACGATCGCAAGAAGTTAGTAGACTGGTGCTACCTCTTTGTTGACCACTTCCAGCTTTCGCGGGCGGTGGCTTCGGCCATGAACATGGTCGATCAATTCCTCTCCATCACAAGCACAAGCATCAGCAACTCCGCCGACGCTAACGCTGTAAGAGCTGTATCCGATGAGGCTCTTAGAGATCAAAGCAAGTTTCAGCTGCTCACCGTCACGGCCTTGTATGTTGCTATCAAGATCAACGAACGTGTCGCATTATCAAGTGATCTGTTCGTAGAGGTGTGCAGTCGAGCCTACACAGTTGAGGAGATTGAGGACATGGAACGTGTATTGTTGAGTGGCCTGTCATGGCGATGCCACACTCCGACCACTCATCAAGTTGGACTTTCAATCCTCTCCTTGATCCTGCCTTATGTTGACATCCCGGAGGCATCATGGGGCTTCATCATCGATGAGATGAAGTATTTGATCGAACTTGCTGTGCTCGACTACTACTTCTCTACACAACGTACAAGCACTGTCGCTCTGGCGGCCATATACAACGCTATCGGTAACATGAGATCGAAGGGGCACCGAGAGCGGCTAAAAGACTTTCTAAGCGTGATAATGGAATGCTTCGACTTTGATCACTCCAAGCAGATAACAGGTGTTAGAAGAAAGTTGCAATTGCTCGTTGCCAAGCAAAGGGAGATGGTACTTCGCGGAGGCAGTGAGGATGAGAGAAGTGCCACTCCTCCGATTGATGCATAGATTCTGGTGGGGCCTGTTCTCTCTCATCATGCCTCATTCCTTTCCAAGTGTGTTTACTGCCACAACTCTGTCTTGTTCTTGTTGTTTTTGTTGTTGCTACTGTGGTCATCAGCAGGCAACTGTAGCACTTCGAGTTAATTCATCTAGTAATGTCGTGGCTCGCACAGCAGATGTACTACAAAGAGTAGGAAGATCTCTTTAGCGACGATAAACGCTCGATCTTTAGCCATACTCTGTAAAATGCAATGTTGCATCTATTTTGTTTGCAACATGTTATGTAACGACCCATCCAAGTAAACCACTGTTACCTGCACTATTACAATCATCCTCGATCACTCCTTCTTTTTCTGCTTGATAATATCATCCTCAAGCAAGGTCTCGATATCCTTCATGTATTGATCGTGCCCACATCAGCTCATACATAAGGCCACCAAATTACAATACCTCGCTCCGGTGAAATAGTGATGATTTCGTGGTTACTCTCTTGTTGAGATCGCTGCCGCTGATGGTGTCAATCGATTGAGGAAGCTGACGTAGGTGACATGTATACGCCGCTAGAGAGCATGATGGCTGCGTAAGAAAAGAGGATGGAGGAGGCAGGGGCAAGTAAAGTTGCAAGTGGGTGCAGCTGGCTGGTAGTAGTAGGCGGAGCTTCAACTTGATAGTCTTACCGGCACTCAATGAAGGCGCAGAAAGTCAGTGTTGACACGTCATTTCTGTTGATAGTATCAAATGAACGGAGAGATGCTTGAACCTCGAAAGAAGTGAATGTACATATTGCTCAAATAGATCGTCCCTACACCGAACAACCAAGTTAATACCCTAAGTCCCATCCAAATTTGAAGCCCGTCGTGCACATTAATCATCTTCGAGCAGCCTGTGATCGTCAGCATAGTATAATTGGCGGGGCACACATCACACATCTTGTGCAAAATATCGATACACGAATTTTAAACAACAGTAATGACCGCATCATCCGACGACGAAGAATACGACTCGTCCAGCACTGCCTCCGAAGACGAAGAGCAATGGTCCCTCCGCGTCCGCCTCCTCTCCGCAGTCGATCTGCCCCCCTCGCTAAGTCCAACTGTGCCGCTGTGTCCGTGGTTCAAGTTTGGTGTGGTGGAGGATATTGTTGCCGCGCTGGAGAGTGACGGTAATGATGGTAGTAATGTTAATACTAATGATGGCAGTAATGATCGTCGCCCGCTCCGAGGACGATTTTGCCCCAGCGAAATGAAAATGACGACAGCGAGAATGAAGACGACAACTCAAAACAACACGAAGATTCTGCTCCACAAAAAAAGTCAACATCCAAAAAATCTTTCTTGCAGTAAACAAACCCAATCGACCACCTCCTAACCTTCAAAATACCACCCTCTCAACAACGCACCTCCACATCCAAACTCATGTCCAAATCCACCAACGGCGGGTGGCGGGAACGGTGCCGATTGGAACGAGGAATATCGATGGGATGCACTGCAGACTCCCATGGAGAGTGCCTTGGTGGTCAAATTGTGTACCCGGTTGGCTCCTGATTACTATACTACTACCACCAACAACAACAATACTACTAGTGGGGCTAATAACATTGACGATGAGCTAAATTCAAGTGACCACAACTCCGATGAAATGTCTCATCTAACCTCCGGAATACGTGGTCTATGGCGTAAGGGGAAAGAACAATATGTGGAACACATTCGGAACAAAGGTGGGGTGGCAGTTGTGACACAGAAGGAACAGCAGGCTGCTAATGTGGCGCAGTTTTTAATGAAGAGTGGTGGTGGTGGTGGTGTACAAGCAGCAGCAACAGGTGGGGGAGGGGTTGGCAACAGCAACAATGCAGCAGAATGATTTGGTCGAGTATCAGCAGAAATGGAGTGAGAGGAAGAATCATAGCGGTAGTGGAAGTACGGGGAGTAGTGGTGTGGATAATAGTGAGGGGATGAATGTTGTGGACAATGCATCAGTAGAGAGTGGTATGGTCGTCGGGCGCCCACGAAGAAGAAAAAAGAAAAAGACCACACACAGAATCGAGATGATGATCATTACCATTACTCCGAAGGGATTATGTTTAGGAACACTTTCCTATCCCATTCAACAAACTTTCCATTGGAAGATGCAGTTTGTGGAAATGGTGCTGCGGTGGTGGAACGTTGGTATCAGTTGGATGATCCAAATGCGGCTAGTAACAACAACAACACCTCTTCTTCCCCTGCGGGATCATTATCTGGAAGCTCTCGTAGTGGAATGTCGGAGGAAGGTGGTGGTGGTGATGATGAACCAACATTGTTACATGGTCCACGACGATGTCCCTCGGTCTTATTGGAAATTACATTTGCCAGTGCATCGTATTTGGATGATGTCGAAGACGAAATTCACGAGGAGGGGGAGGGGGGGAGGACTAATACCACCATGATTGATCTGTCGGCGTGGGAAGAAAAGGAGAATACACCTGCTGCTACAACACCTCCTGTCCCACCCACTCATGAGGTGGAAGAGAAAATCATCTAAAAAGAAGAAAGAAAAGGAGGAAGTGAAAAAGCCAGAAGAACCAGAATTAGACCCGGGTGTGGTTGACTTTGTCTGTATTATTGGAGCAAAAGATATTGGCGACCAGAGGAATGATGATGGATCGAAGGGTTGGGTGGAGAGTACACCAGAATGTAGCGTCCTAGAGCGTTTCCCCCCAAATGATGAATTTCACATTAACAATGGACGAATGACCGGCCTCATTCCCCAAGTGGAGTGGTTTTGCTTCCCCGAGGGTTGTAAATTGTGGCGAGGGCCACATGCTCCGACTCATGATGATTTAAAGGCGGGGGGAGTGTCGACAATGAGTCATCCATCGCTAGACTTCTCGTCGAGTAATTTTGACACGTGTTTGGATACTGCATCGTCTTTTTCTTGGTTTGTCCTATCATCGAATTCAGACGTGTATGGGTCAAAATTGGTCAAGACGTATGGCACAATTGTGAGGTTTTACGTCCCTGCTCCAAAGGGAGTCGATCCAAGACAAGATGATTTTGCGCAGATGTTAACTGGGGGAGGAGGGGAGGATGATGCCAAGTCGGGTAGCTACCAGAAGCGATTGTGGGTGCCAATTGGGATATGCTTAACAACGGTGAGAAGAATTTGTTATCGCTTGAATTGAATCTGTAGTGTCATCTCTTTTTTTGGTCAACAACTTTGCTAACATTTTATGCCGTTTCAGACCCTTCCAATTGTTGGTGTAATCGAAGAAATACTTTTACGGACGTGCAATGCAATGCAATCACAGTTAGCATCTGACGAATCGTCGAATTTGGCCTTAACTACCTCTGCCGACTCTGCTTCGCTCACTTCCAAAATATATGGATTGCTGCAGAAAGACTTGTTCCATCTCATCGTCAATTTTTCAATGCCGATACCTGGAGTTGTGCACTGCTCCATACCCTTTCTCGAAGGAGAGCGCTTACATATAACAGCTGCTCCTCCCAATGGGTTGCCCCCTCTCCCTCATGGAGCTGCCATTGCATCTGCATGTCGTCTCTTGGGTGCAGAGGGGCTGACACTGCTTCTAGCCGCAGCACTTACGGAATGTAGGATTTTGATCCACTCAGTAAATGTCGCAAATGTGGCGATGGTTGCAGAAGTCATCACAGCCCTGATCTTCCCTTTCACGTGGCAGCTACCTTATATTCCTGTCTTACCAAAAGATATGCTTGAAATCTTGGATGCACCGCTTCCCTTCTTCGTTGGTGTTGCATCTGTTAACCTGAAGTTTGTGGATCAAAGCACTTTGAGTGAAATAGTCGTGGTTGATTTGGATGATGTGGCAGGATCCACTGAATATGATGGACGGAGGGGTGCGAGAACAAAAATACCTCCAGCTCTTCCTGCATCCGTCTCGACGAGCATAATCTAAAGCATTGTTCCGTTTATTAAGGGAGGATGATGAGCTAGAAGAACTAATGAAAACGTCCATGTTTCCAGGTTGCCGCCGTTCACTCCGTCTCGAGAACGAGAGTATGCCCGAGAGGAAATTCCGCATTCATGTTGCTATTCAAATCTGCAGCTTAGTTCGGGGTTACCAAGACTGTCTCTTTTTTGTTTCGGCATCTCAACCAGTGTTCAACCGCGATCGATTTTTGAGGCAGGCTCCTGCTTTATTCGAAGACAAACGACCAACAGCACTGATTGATATCAACTATACTGATCGGATGGCTAAGATTCTTTCTCCTCGTTCAAAGCGCTTCCTGTCGGTTTTAGTCAACACGCAGCATTTCCATCAACTTTTGGAACGGTTGAGTGAGGAGGAAACTTCATACTTCCACGAAGTTATGGATACTATTGAACCAGAGGAGGATCCCACGACAGGATCGAAAGATTATTTCTCTACTAGCTTTGGGACAGCTCAGTGCGAGGCAGCGTCTGAAAAGCTTTACGAGTCACTTGAATTGATCGAACAAAAGATTCCAACATATCGAATCGAACGCGCCGGTTCCAGACGTGCTCTTGGAAAATGCGCTAGTTGGCTTGACGATAGTGATGAGGAGTTCAAGCTTGAAGATTATGGCATCGATGCAATCAACGACACTTTTTGGCTCGATAATGACGACAAATATTCATCCGTCTCTTTCACCCACAGCATTCTTCAGCCAATCATTGCCAATAATCAACAAGAGCCGGGCACAGCGGGAGTTCATGCATTGTCATTTGAGTATTTGATAGAACTTGAAAAGAATCCGTGGCGGTTCAATAATATGCTTGCGTTGCCGGCTTGGGGCGGAGACGACAAGGAGACAGATTGGAAAGATGAGCTCATTCTACAACATATCAAGGTCCTTCCTCGTGTTAAGTTACGAGATGCAATTGGCGATCAACGCTACAGGGCTTGGAAAATCGCTAATGATCACAAGGATGAAGAAGATTTGCTATTAAGCACTCCAGTCATCGAAAAGGCCGACATTGAGGACTCGTTCGACTTATCGACCGTGATGTTAGGTGTGCCTGAACTCCCGATGGAGGGCTCATCGGCTGGCTACGAAACTCAGCCCCGCGTCGATGCTGATGATCGCAACAAAGTTAGGCAATGCCTTGAGCTAGCGTTTGGATCCGGGGAGACCGATTTTACAGAAAATGGACGTGATTTGATTGTTGAAGCCGAGCTTGCTTTGCGCAATCCTTCGGCTCAAAGATATTTATTCTCTGTCTTAAGTCAGCGAACCAAGATTGAAAATCAGAGGCGCAAACGAACCCAAGACGAGTCAAAAACGAACACCAACGCAACAAAGCGTGTCACGTCTTGAGCCCAACACATTTGATTCCATGTGTCGTTTATGCTATGCGTTTTGGAGGCTTGCGTGGAAGAGCAGAATTATGAGTCTGCCTACCGTCTGCTCACATACACTGGGGGGTTTTGCACTACTTCAGCTACAGATGCAGCTCAGTCAGAGCCACAAAGGAGCACTTACATGACTGAACGGATCAAAGTTCATCCTATTTTCGCTGATTTACGCCTGTGGGAACGAGTTCTCTTACTTCATCAGCAAGACCAGCAAAATGACCGCAAAGATGAAGCCAACAATGCAAATTTAGATGATGACGAGTCGTCCCATGGAGGTGGAGAGGATAGTCTTGACGCCGATGCCTATGAAGCTGCCGTGTCTACACTCTATGAGATGGTAGGATACGGAGTGCCAGCAGAGGAACTTGCCAGATTTGCCACGCGGGTCAGCGAAGAGAAGGGTTGGTTTGCAACTGAAAAGGGTCAAGCACTTCTTGTATTGGCTAGACGATTGACTGCAAAGCGAGATGAAGGCGAGGGAGAAATGTCTGATGATGTAGGAGCGGGAGATTTTGCATTCGTCCGAAAGGACTCTCTGCCGATCAAAGATGCTGTAGGTTTTGGATCACTCAGTATGGACACCACCTTAAAATCGGAAGAAATAGCCTGGTCTCACCCGTCAATTTGCCCTCGAACTGTGAACCCTCGGGCTTTTGCTATGCCAAGCAATAGCTTTCACGGTGCTCAGCAGGCACCTGACGTGCTTGATGCTCCAGGACACGGAGGAAGAGTTGCTATCACCGCTATGGCAGTATTTGGAAATGCTTCAGTGGCAACGGGTGGTGTCGATGGCAGCGTCTTCCTAGCTCACACAATCCATTTTGGCGAAGAGAAAAATGAGTATGAATCAAGCTGCTCACTGCCAAGGTGTTCATCTCCACTGCATTCAAAATCTAATTTTATGAATGGATTGCAGCTTCAATGGGGCACAAAAGGTGATGGAGACCAAGATACTGGTTCTGGTTCGGTCAGCTGTCTAGCTGCTGCAAAAGGATCTGGATACCGCTTTGGGGGATCTGATAATGCAGCCGGAATACCAGGCAGCTGTCCCGATGAGGAGGATATATTGGCAGCAGTTGATGGTTGTCGTGTCATTGCTGGAATGACTGGCGGAGGCTTAAGAGTTTGGTCGTTGAAAGACGTTTATCAAGCAGGTTGCATGTTACGCAGGGAGTACGGAGCCGATCCAGGTCATTCATCAGGAGATGATTTTGGACTGAAAGAAGCTGTTGCAGGGGTTGCAATCGGTGGACATCGCGGAGGGGTCACCTGTATCGACGTCCCTCCAGCAATGTATCGTCCAGATTCATTGTTGTCGGGTGGAGAGGACGGCCTCATCAAATTGTGGTCTCTCAAATCTTCACCGTCAAGTGAGCAGACAGGTGGTGACCAGAATCAACAGAGGCAATCCCCCCGCTTCTTTAATAGTCGCCAAATAGTTCCGGCCGCCCCAATCGATTTCGATGCATCAGATGCGCAGATATTGTCTGGACACAAGGGTAGAATAATTTGTATCAAAACTGCATGGCACGGGGATAAGTTGCTTTCAGGTGGAGCGGATAAAACGGCTAGACTTTGGGATATGTCTGGGATCACTGACAGCCCCCTGTCCACATTTCGTGGTCACCAGGGCATTGTCACTCAAACTCATTTCTGGGGACCAAATACTATTGTGTCTGCTTCGACTGATCGCTCGATTGCTCTTTGGGATACCAGGGCTGGCTCTTCGCCCGTCTTTGCTTTGAGGCATCATCTTGCACCCGTTTCCGACTTGATTCTTGGCAATCGATCCGAGCCTCTGATGATTTCTGCTGGGGCAGATGGATCTCTTGCAACTTGGGATTTCCGTGTACTTTCTGGAACTGATGTGGATGCACTTGACCAAAGTGCTCAAGAGACGCCACGTTCGTTGAGAACAGTGCGTACGCCTGTCATTGCAATGAATCACAACGAACAGTCAAGAACGCTTAACAATTGCGGATCGGTGAAGTTATCTCGTTCATTGGGTCGAGATGACTTCTCCTTTTTGAGTGCAAGTGATGATGGCATAGTTAATGAATGGGATGCTTTATCTGGAAGAAAGTTGAGTAGTCATTACAGTGGACACAAGGATGCTATATCAGGCTTGGATGTGTACTCTTCCAAGGATGTAATGCAACAAAATAGGAAAAGTAGTGGCAACTCTTCCATAGGGGGGATAGTGAGTTGTTCCTGGGATGGAACAGTTCGGCTTAGAAGACTATCAAGGAGAGCGGCACGATGAGGTTGAGCAATGATGACAGATAAATATAATAATTTAGATCAATTGATGTTATGCAGAGACAGAGCTAACACTTGTATCTGATGTAACTTTTTGACAGACGCAGGATGGAATAAATAGTTGAGTGGTACTCGGGAATGAAGGGTCAGTAGCAGTAGTGTCGAATACTAAAATCTAAAATTCCGGTGCATTGTCTCGTGAACATAAGTATGTACAAAATATTGTACGCAGCAGCTCAAGCTTCGTAAAGACTTTTACTTTAGTTCTGAGATATCTGGTCCCAATCTCTCTTAGCGCCCTTTCTTGATTGCGTTTCAACATGTACTCATACACTGCGTACGAGCTCTTTTTTCATACAGGCAGACAGTTCTATCTTCCTCCTCTCTTTGAGATGCGATGCCTTTGTGTTTGTGTGCATTGTAGCGATGTTTTTCTCTGCCGTTGTTGCTTGATCACTTTTTTCCCGCGCGCAGTTGTCAATCTCTATCGTGGTTTGTGAGTTCGCGGATAATTTGAGTTGCTTTGCGCCACATTCGTGGAAGGTTTGATTTTTGGACGGATGAACGGATGAACGGACGGACATTTAGCGAAATGACGGGTAAGCTCTGCTTCGCTCGACTAAGCTGGTTTAAAACAAGCTCAAGCTTGAAACGAAGCTTGGATACTTATGTATGCTTCATAATAGTTCGTTCGAGCTCTTGAGTGGTACTCGGAATCCAGGGTCATTATCCGAGTACCACTTCTCTAAACTCTGGGTTCGCAGATTTATGCAACGGCAGCATGCAGGTACTTCGACGTCTGGAGGTTGTACAGTTGAATCGCTCGAACTATACCCCCCGGGGGTATAAGAATTTCAGGCTAGGCTGGGTCTGGGGGGGGGTATAAGTCGAAATGTCAGCTGCGTCTCCTCTAGTAGTCTCTAGTAATTAGGGAGGGGGGTATAAGAACTTGGACCCTAGGCTGAGATTTGGAGGGGGGGTATAGGCAAGTTTGGGGGGTATAGTTCGAGCGATTCAACTGTACCTAGTATCGTTCGGGCGTGGCGCGCAAATTAATCGATAATCGATTATGCCATAATCGATTATCGATTATTGCGGGTTCGTACTATTCCTACGTAGACCTACACAAACTCACGATTTCGGCAGAATCACCCTTTCACCATGGCTTCCGCTGCAATAAGACCATAATAATGTGGCCAAATCAACAATATCAAACATAAAAGTAACATTGTCTCTCTACAGTTATATTGTGCTAACGTTTGCGTGGTCTCATATTGTTATATATTATTGTCACTTGCCAATATAAACAGAATAGATATGGTATTTTTGCTATTATTCTGATCAACATAATATGTGTTGGGCATATGGCGGCCATGGTAGCGGCTCTGCAACTGCAATCGCTGCTTCTTGTCCCCAATTGTAACCGATAGAAGGGTACGGATGTGTTGGATGAGTATGGAAGACCATTCCTTGCCCCGTAGTTGCTGAATAGCCTTCCGAGCGTTGAATGATGTGCACCATAGAGTCAAGTGGTAGTATCACTGATATTCCCTTATTTGCGGTTACACCAGCAGAACAAAGTGAACATCCTCTAGTCCAATCATATTGAAAGCAGTTTTGCATATTGAAATGATGTGAATGATGCTCAGTTCTTTAGAACATACAATGCCGCTGGATTTTGCCCATTCAGTGGTGTTCGACTCACGCCAGAAACGAGCTGATGGTACGATTATTGTCATGTGGAGCTACTATCAATCAGCCGATGCATCTTCATTCCTACGGCACTGGCGGATGCCGTTGCTTTGTGTAGGATGTTGTCTTTATATTTCAATTGCTACCATGATGATGGCTTGTATCTGTGCCGAGTTTGTTTTGTGTACGACATGATTGGATATTGTGACCTCCATTATCAAAAGAACCCCAAACAAAGCCACCATACTACACCATTAACAATAGGAAGCTGCTGCTACGAGGATGATTAATATTTGTATGCTTTCTATTCCAGCAATTGTATTGTTCCTTGCAACTTGTATGTGTTCCTTCCTACTTGTGCTCGATCGATCGATCGTCGGCGGTTGAGTAGCGCCGACGTGGACATTAAGGTCGTTTATCTTCACCGCTGATGAGCTGGAAGATCGACATTAGCCAATACCATTGATTTATGCGGAGTAGAGTTGGTAATGGCGGCGCATGCCTCTTTTGTTGTAGTGCATTGACTAGCCGTCGGACATTCTGTTCAACCGATAATCGCCATCATGTTCGGAGTGCGTAGATAGTCAAAACAACAGTTCCTCCGGCCGTGAACACCACCCCAATCATAACCCGTGTCATTAGTGATGGTTTGGTGACGATAGGCGGCAAAAGAATATCATCTACGATGTTTTATCATTAGCGTTGAGTCTCCATGGTATTGCTTGAGTTTTGTTAGTGGATGTGGATGGTGGTGGGTGGCGCAAATTTGTGTATGAAGTTCCTTTGTAGACATACCAGGTACTCACACCCCAGCCAATAATCGATTATCGATTATTTTCATATAGTATGTTTGGTATGTATTGATGGTGTTATGCTAGCATTTAAACAATGTTTTGGGAGTCTATATCGACGTAGAATTTGATGCTGATCACGAATATGCACTCTAAATAGTCTATACGAGGCTTTTTAGAAAAGATATAACTATTTAAAGTAAAAATTAATCGATAATCGATTAATAATTTGGGGCGCGCCATGTCCGAACGATAGTAAAATCCGAGTTACCAATGTACCATACTACTATTAGTTTACAATATTGTACTTCACGCACTGTGCAAAAAAAGGAGCGGCGTGAACTGTTGCTCTGATCACACTTACGATACGCCATAAAATAGAGAGGAGAACCAACCGAAGGAGATTCACATCATGGCTGCCAACAACGATAGTGATGACTCCCCCAGCGGCCACCCATCCAACCAAGGCCAAGGAGGACGAGATGATGATGGCGACCAAGAAGGAAAAGGAGGCAAGCTGACCGCTGCTACTGCCCCTGCCCCTGCCAAGGACGGTGGAGGTGGCCTCCACCAAAGACGCGCCCTTAACATCCACCGCGGCCGCAGCCGCAACTATAATGGCAGCGGCAATCTCAAGCTTTATCGTCGTCACAACAATCCACACCCACGCAATATCCCAGCTGCACGTTTCGTTCAAGGATACAATGAGTGCGCCTACATCTATGAGCACGAAGAGGATGAAAGTGAAAGAGAGTACCTTCCAACTCCAACGGCGGCTCGGAGGAGGGGCGACGTAGTGTATAGGTTGCAACAGCAACAGCAACAGCAAATTTGGCGACAAGAGCAACAACAGGCGACAAAGATTGAGGATGCAAAGGATGATTCTTCGGCTTTGTCTATATTCGCTGGCAAGAACAAGAAGCGCAATGCAAGTTGTCATTGTTTCAATTGTTGGGAGATAGTATTGTAGACAGCAGTCAAGTTTAAGACTCTAGAGACTACCGTGTTATGGTTATGTTTTATCATGAATCTTCGTTCTCTTTAGTTTTAGTGTGCAAAAGCTGTCTCTCTCAATGTCAGATTCATGTTCAGTATTATCTCTCCAAACAAGCCGAAAACGCTGCAACCTTAATCATTCGGAGGAGTATGTTGAAAATGCAAATGCTGCAGCTGTAGGCAGAGGATATGGCATGGCAAGAGCAAGACGACGACGAAGCCGAAGCACCACGGGCAGCAGCTGTAAACGAGAAGCGATTTATTGATTGTGCAGCCAGTGAGTGGACTGCAGCATGAGCACCCCGACACTTATTACTTAAGTTTGTGGTTTGTGGGAATATGTAATCCTCGCCGCGCCTGTTGAAGTTGGGGCCTTGCCCGATTTGTCCGAGCTGTCGCTACATACCAAGGACGGCACTCAAACTGGTCACTAACTGTATTGGGTGCCGGTAAGACTCACATGTTTAAGCATCTTGAGACATATCTTCTTTTGGCGCCTTTCGCCACCCGCGCGCCCGCAAAAGATTTTTTTGGTGCCAATTCACTGAATGTATGCATGTCCTCACTGCCATCACGCAATGAAGATCAAGCATGTTCACCGGTAAACTATGCGTCGTTACCGGGGGTGGCTCTGGTATAGGAAAATCTCTATGCGAAGAGCTTGCCAAAGCTGGCGCTGGGGGTGTGTATGTTGTAGACATCACTCGCGAATCTGCTCAAAAAGTCGCTGCGTCCCTTCCATCTCTGGCGACACTTCAACCAACAACTACTTTCGATGTGATTTTGGAGTGGCAGATGTCGGTAACGAAAATGATATAAAAAGAGCGATTTACGATGCTTGGAAATCATTCGGACGGATTGATGTATTTTTTAGCAATGCAGGTATCATGACCATGGGCGGCGTAGATGATGTGTCAAATGAGCAATGGGAAAAGATATGGAATGTCAACGTGATGTCCCATGTGTTTGCTGCTCGTCACTTATTTCCCTTATGGAGGAGTCACAAGAATCGACAAAGTAGTCCTGGATCAACAGAAAGCAAGGAAGAAGAGGGAGTGTTTGTAATAACTGCATCGGCAGCGGGGCTTCTCATGCAGATCGGATCTTTGCCGTATCATGTCACAAAACACGCAGCTGTATCAGTAGCGGATTGGTTGGCTGTCCACCACCATGACGATGGAGTAAGAGTGCACTGCATATGTCCACAAGCAGTGCAAACTAATATGTTGGCATCAAGTACAGCTCCAGGTGGTGGATCCGCTGGTCTAGACGGAGTGCTTTCACCGGGGGACGTTGCAATGGAGACAATTCAGGCGATTGAAAGAAGACAGTTCTTAGTATTGCCACATCCAAAAGTGAAGAAGTATTTTGAAAGGAAAGCATCAGACTATGATAGGTGGCTAAACGGTATGAGAAGAGTCCATAAACACTTCTATTCTCAATCGAAGCTATAATGATGTATTCCATTAATTATGTATGCAAACTATTCACCATCACACATCTAAAAGTAGGCGTGAATGTAGTCAATCAAGACAACTTTACGAATATTTGCAGCGAGAGTAGATGAAATGGTATCGACTGACATGATTGATCCATCTCGAAGGCCAATGGTATACCTCAATGGTTTAACGCCGAATAGATCCTTCGGTGTGGCAGTGAAGTAAGCTACGTTGATGGAAGTGAAGAGCTTGAAACGAATCACATATTTCTTGTCGGCACGAGATTGTGCAAATTCATTTTCCCTGAATAGCCACGCAGGTAGTGAAGGGACTAATTGCATTTCCAGTTTGCCCCCTTCATTCAGTTGGAACAAGGTATCTCCGATGAACATGAGCTTCCAAATACTGAGGAACTCAGCTGCAGACCCACTGAGACGTGCCAAAACCCCTCTACCAAAAAAATTTGGATCTTCAAATGCCGAAGACACAATGAAAGATGAGCATTCCATCACTGATCTACCATATTTCTGTCCGTCAATAAAAGGAAGCATCCCGCTCCGCATTTCTTCAAAGAACTGATCAAACATACCCTTCTTGATTAGCTCAAGATAATACTTGTACGATTGATCCATCCACACAGACTGATTTTCCAACCAGCCCGAGCTGAAGCCCCTGTAGTAGAAGAACAATGAAATGAAATGATAAGTTCAACTTAAGTGCAGAACGAGCGCAATGTGGTCATCTCATCAATAATACTCACATCATTCTTCCCATATCATAACTTTGTCCTGCAAGAGTTGATGATAATGTATACATCTTCAATTCATTGTCTCGAAGTCCACTTTGCTTCACATGCTCATACAGCACAGCTGCTTGCTTCTTGTCCATTGTTTTCATAACTCGAGCAACTCCTTCTAGGAATAGAGGAAATTTACCGACGGCCATTTCTTTGGCAATGCAAAATGGATGACCTTCGTCGTTGTGAAATCCAGTCTCTTCCCATTTTGTGACATTGTAGGAAAAGTAAGTAGGCGTTATAACCGCCGCTACTTTCTGATCATGTCCATGACTTCCAATCACATGTGCGCGGTTAATCCCGAGGCCAATCTGTTTCATCCATCTCCTTATGAGTTTGGCAATGTCATCAGAAGAGTACTCACGAGTCTCTCCTGAGAATAATGCGGTTTCTGTTCTATACTCTTCTCGAGCAGTTGCAACAGCATCCCAGTAGAGAAAGAGTGGCTGCGGAACTTTGAATATGCCCTCAGAATCATGAATGGGCATGTGTTCATTGTCTCCAAGTTCGTCCAAGGCAGTAGATATCTTTTCGATCAGCACGGCAAGCTCCTTTGGCACGGTAATCGAACGGTCAAATTTCAAAATTGCGTCATGGATGTACCGGAGCAATATTTTCAGCTCGTATGTCTCTGGTAAACCACTACCTAACATACTGCTGATTCCGTTAAGAGCTGTATTCCAACCTGGTTTTCCTGCTTCGTACTCAATGCCCATTCCAAAAGGATCTCTAGTAGAAAATTTGATGGTGGCCAAAAGGAATAGCTTTTCAATCGCACTACTTCTGAAGATGTTCCCCTCAACGTCGTGTTGAATGCTTGCCTCATTTTTGTACCAGCCGCTTGCTGGATTCACATATTGTCGCATATATTCAACTCTTTCAGTACTTTCATACGTCGCATCAAGCTGGCGAACATGTAACCACTCCCCATTGTAACTTTTTGATAAGACATACTTGCTCTTACGAGGAGAAACAACGCGGTGCGAGTAGTAGTATGTGAGTTTGTTACTGAATAACAAATACTCTTCTCGATCAGGATATATTTGCAAGTACGACGACAGCAAGTCCATGAGGTACGTCCAGTGATCTGCGGCAAAGCCAGCTCCCTCGGTCACAGCGGCAGGTGATACCTTTGATGCGGCAGCAACATCGTCAATCAAGCTAGAAAGGCTCGTCATGAGAAAGATACTCTGCTCCTCGATCATTTCTACGAGCTGCCCAGGTCTAAACTCGCCATCACACAGAATAGAGGCTAGAGCCTCTCGTTGAGCACGATGCCCATCTGCGAAGCCGACTACATTTGTGGCAAGCCGTAAACACACTTCTGGATCGTCTATTGAAAATACAACAGCCTCGACCGACAAAGGATTGTACCCATCTGCTTGAATCAACGATAAGAACATGTTAAAGTTGAATGCTCCCACTCTCGGATTGAATATCACATCATTCCTTCGATTTTGAATAACATCTCTGAAATTGCTAGGTCCTTCCGAGAAGTAAGTGTTTTCAATGATGAACTAATGAGGGCGGAGAGAGCAGCGGTAAGTAAAGTTGTTCACGAGGAATTAGTTAGTGGAAGGAAGATAGCTGTCACACAATGCTCATACAAGAATGGTGACTATTTCACCGGACGTCCATATATAACTCACATTGTCGTAGTCTCTCTCCAAATCTCCCCTCCTACTAAAGAGATGATAGACTTTTATTTTCTCATCATCATCTGCATTTCGCCCATCGTCATCAACGTCGCCAAGGAGAACCGGAATACCACCCATTAACGAGTTGTCAAGAAACATCTGCTCCACATGTTTATCAAATAGATGATCAGCTGTAACTGTTTCCGCACCGGATGTTATTTGTTGTATCAGCGCTCGTGCCCTAGACAGTTTGAACTGTGCAAAGCCACCTTGTGTAATTCTCCTTGCAATATTGGGTAAGTCTGTGATCGAATCTGCTCTACCGTAGAACGAAGTGATGGTAATTTCCTGACCAGGCCAAATAGTTACATCATCAACCGCAGCAAATGCCGACGATGTCCGTGCCGCTCCATATTGCTTTGCTTCGAGGATCTCCTTTATTGACTTTTCATACAACCCCATTGGACGTAAAAGAGAAGTGTCCTCGCCAAAGACTTTGTTCGTATCATACACTATTGGCAGTAAGTCCTTCTCTTGATACTCAATGTACGATAGGCAAAAGTGCCCCGCTTCTTCCACAACGACTGCAGCATCATCATCAGCAATCTCCGACATTCGAAAGAAGGGCATTGTCAAATCACCCTCACTCCCTGCATGATGTACATTCATGAATCCTTCAAGCGTGCGACCGATCATTTTGAGCTGTGCTTCAAGTTTACCCCCAACCGGTTGGATACGAGCAAGTCCATCCAACACCGAAAGATGCAGTGCATCCTTCTCATCCAGGTTGGATATAGTTGTTCGCTTCACAAACGCCCCAAAGTCCTCTTCTGGCAAGTTAAAATACGTCACATTTGTCTCAATCTTATTCAACATATCCACCTCTTGAATTGTCATGTCATTCGCACCAATAAACATTCGTCTCTTGGGATATTTACTACTCTCTTCTTGCTCATTCAAATCACTACTACTACTACTATCCATCAATTGTGAAAACCGTGTCCTCGACGAATCAAACGGCTCCACTAAAAACTCCCTCTTTTTATTCCCCTGCAACAAATTCCCATTCCTTCTCCCTTTATAAAACGTTCGAAATCCCAACAAGGCAGTATTCTGATAGGCATTATTGGCAGTATAGTATTCCATGATAGGGTAATCTTTGGATTTGACGCCAAAGGAGGCTATGCCTTGTCCTCGATTGACGTAGAATACGTAGAGTGGCTTGCCGTATATTCCTGCTACTCCCTGATGTGAAGTGGAAGTGTTGAGAGAGAGAGGAGTATGTATGAGTATGAGTTGTGGTGAAACTGACAGAGAAGTATAGCACTGTAATTGGGAACAACAACAACAACAAGTTGCGGTACTTACCGGCAAAATATCTGAGAAAGGAGGATTGGCATCATAATCCTCAATAATATACCTCCCAAACTCATCAAACAAAACAACATTCTCATTCCTGTACCCTTCTTTTTCTTGGCCTTACTACTCCCCCCCTCCTCCTCACCATGATCACCAATAGTACTCCCCCCATCATTATTATTCAAATCCAAATCCGAAGGCAGATTGAATGAATCTGGCCCCATGACGAAATATTGGAATAGTGTGCAGATGGCTAGAAATAGGCCTAGGACGAGAATGATGAGTGTTGTCGATGTTTTGATGCGGGAGGATCGTGTGGAGTGATGTTGATGTTGTGGTGGTCGCTGAGGGAGTATGGGCGTGTTGCTGCTCGATGATGATTATGACTGGCAGTACTATTGTATTGTAGAGTATCGTTATTGTTATTATTAGCAGAGCCATTGTTCATTGGATGACGAATCGAAGAAGACTGCCGCGGCGGAGGCACACGAGATGATCTCATGGCCCGAAAATGACTACCAGAAGTTGGATGAGATGTCGTCGAGCTCATACTGGGCACCCTCGGCGGAGGATCATTCAACATATCCTCATCGTCTAATGTCACATTGGAAAATCGTGGAGTGACTGCAGATGAGCATGTCGTGTTGGACGATGGAAAGCTACTTGAGGCAGTGTAGGACATCATGTTGGTGAGGGGACTTCCGTAAATGACTCCACTTGAATGGTCGATTAATGGAGTTGCTTCCTCTTCGCCTACAGTTGAAGGTGTTGCCGCCCATGATGCCCCTTCTTCGGGGTCTTCTTCGGCTACCTCTTGCATGCTGATGGACGATGATTCCGTTGATCGGCTCAGCTCGGGAGGAAGTTCAAGGCCATGGAGTATATCTAGTGGAAATGATGACGGTCAAGATTGATGGGTGACAAAGATCTTGGAACAAAGATACTTTTTGTTCATCTCCCGCCATAAAGTGAGGTTATTCCGGGGTTATTTGGTTTGGTGGTTCAACTTCAAGTTGTAGTATGTAGTCAGCTGGCTAACTAAGCTAAGTAGGCAGATGTTGTGAGAGGTCTTAGTTGTTATGTTATCCTGGACGTATTCTCTGGCATATAAAGATAGTAGCGTGTGTCATAAAGATGGGAGTATGGGCGCAGAGGAGAGGGTGCTCACATCATAGTCATCGACTGCTGAACAGCACGCACTCATCTTGATCCATTTCACCCAAAACTAGAGACCTGAACAAGACGTTTCAGGACCATGACAGGTTCAGGCGACTGTTTGGTTCATCTTATGACAAATGACATAGACTCAAAGCGAAGCTCAACGACAGCTCTTCTGTAGCTGTGGCTGTCTTGGGTAGTAGCTGCACGTCAAGTTGTTCAGCTACATACTTACATATTATCCAAAAAGTGTTCTTGGATACGGACATGATGTGACCACCTGATGTCACTTTTCCCTCCAACCTGAAACAGCTCAGTCTCCCAGCCCTACAATATAAGCTACATATTTATTGAATATTGATTCATCGGACTCACGTAAACATCTCTTTTAGGCAAAATTATCAAAAGATATTGTATGTTGCTCCACTCGGTTTCGATCCGAGGACCTTTGGGTTATGAGCCCAACACGCTTCCTCTGCGCCACGGAGCAGTTGCCAAAATGCAGTATGGTTTTGAGATATTATCAATGTGTTCGCCTACCTTTCGACAAAGACTCAATGCTCAACGATGAATAACTCTTCTCTCTCTGTCTAGAGAACTGCAGCGCTGTCTTACATACAAGTCAAGTTCAGCTACGCATATACTCCTATGTTGTCAATTGCAGTGACCAATTGATCACTTTTATCCCTGATTATCCTCCAACAGAACAGTCTCCTGGCGCTACAAACTTGAAATCACTCGGACTTACGAAAACGATCTTCCTAAAAGTTAAGCACTATACAGACTATGGCATCTTAGCAATCAAAGTATTCGCAATAGCACGAATCATAATCACTAAACAGATGATCGGCTGCTTCGATTGGCCAATTCGAAGAGTAAATACATTTTATTCCTTCATCCAACGAAACAACCTTGGGCCACCAGTGACATCCTTTCCCTCCCATTGGCGTACACGGCGGGGCCGTTACGGCTGGTCTGGTCGTTGTAGTGGTGGTGGTTGGACATGCTAGAGGGAAAGCTGCACAGCATTCTCCTTTACTGTCAAACTGCAGGGACGGCGAAGGTGGTACGTCTACGCCAAAGGTGCAAGCCTTCTCACCCGCGACAACGGTTGGATACCATTTCGGTTGTACCGGTGCACAATCCAAACTCATAGCAATGCAACACTGCTGTTCTGTGGTATAAAGCCAACCAGAAGTGACCATAAAAGATGAAAATTCGTTGCCTTGAACGCAAACTTGCTCTCCATTGAGTTCAGACGGATACCACATCATCTCCTTTATACTGCAGGGAAGGGACCAGGCGTTGCAACAATCAATCTCAGTCTCATACGTCCAACCTTGACTAAGTAAGTATGGACTATAGCCGCTGCCCTGCACGCATTCTTTTTCGCCGGCACTGTCCATAGGGTACCATTTTACATCTTGAGGAGGAAGTGTAGGTTTGGGAGTTGGAAGTGACGATGGTTTGGGAGTCGGTGGGTTTGTTGGTGTTGGCAGCAGAATTGGACTTTGTGGATTTGCTTGCGGACCTTCTCCCGTGTTACAACATAAAATATACTTCTTCGCTTCTGCAAACAAGTTGCTGTTTCCAGATTCGTCCCATGGAGGGGTACCACCTTCCAAATCTCTGTACGTCATGCACGTCGTCGCACTGTTCTGATACTTTTGACTGATCAATACCCATCCCTTACCCGTGCCTTCGACCCACGGCGACCACTGCATTCTCTCTGTGTTGAAGTCAACGGGATGTCCGGGAAATGGCTGATTCCCCTCTCCATAGGGGCAGTAGCCAACATACGGACAAAGATTTTGGCCTCCTCCGTTCTTTTGGCAGTAATCAATGGCGTCGCTGTGAGAACCTCCATTCCATCCATCAGATTTTCCGTACCAAGTAGGTGCCATCGATGCCTTGATAACTTCATCCATATTCTGTGTATCAGTGTCTTCTATAGACTTCGCGCAGCACATTATATGCTGCTTCTTGTCTGCTTCCATGCCATCCACATCAGTCGACGGCTGTCCTGTCAATGTATTATATTGCCCACATACTTTTGATCCGGCCGATCCAATGAGAGCCCAATCGCCATCACTCAGTGGTGCCCATTGCTCTCCTGGAAAAGGCGACATGTCGTTGAGTAATGTCTCTCCGTCTGGACACACAGCCATGAAAGGGCAGACTTCCATGTCACCAATATTGTTACAAAACTTCGCGGCATCTTGATGTGTACCTCCTTGCCACCCGTGTTTCCTCCCGTACCAAATAGGTTTGAACATGTCCATCGATATCTTGTCAATTTGACTCGGTGCAGAGGAAACGACCACATTAGCAATCTGATCAGCAGGCATCCAGTTGTCGTCAGTCTCACAGCACATGATGTGTGATGTCTCCGCGTTATTCTGCCCAGTCAACCCCCATTCTGGTGGGAACGGATTCAATGAATTGTAAGGCATGCAAGTATCTTCAGGGCCAATCTGAATCCATCCGTTGGCAACATTTATGAAAGGCACCCATTGTGAGCTGGCTTCCATCCCTCCAACGATGGCCTTGCCTGGTCCTTGCGGGCAGTACGCTTCATAGGGGCAGACAGTGGCGCCTCTTGCCCCACAAAACTTGAGCGCTTCGTAATACGATGAACCATGCCAGCCAGTGTCTCGATCATATCTACTCACTTTGAACTTGGCCCCTGCTTCTGCAAGCGCATCATTTTCTTCAACGACTTCTACTGTTTCGTCCGATGTAGTGGCGGCAGGTCCGTTCGGCCCAAACATTTCCACACTCTCCACAACTAAGTCTGCACACGTCCTTCACCAGCAACGTCGCACCGTTCTCATCCTTCACTGGCGATTCGTGGCTACAACGTACATTATGAAGAGGCACACGACCTACGTGAGCAATAAAATTTTCGCATGTTTTACCATCAGTCGTGATGACAGCGGTCGGGTGATCTTGACATTCATCCTTGTCAATAACGACCTTGGGGAGAGTTTCGGTTTGATCTGACATGGAGCTGTGATAATAATCGGCATCTCCCATTCCTGCATCTGGTCGCTTACAACACATAACGTAGCGTGTTTCAAGTTCATTCTTTCCAACCATTCCCCACGATGGTGGTCCACCATTCATCTCATTATAGAGTTGACAAGTGTCTGCGCCGGATACTTGCACCCACCAGTTCTCGGCATCATCAATTGGGGCCCAAGAATACTCCGACTTGACCCCGCCAAATGGAACGCTCTCAGGTGCTTTAGTCATCGGACAATATGCCTCAAATGGGCAAATCGTCTTCCCTTGTTGTTGCTGACAAAAATTGATCGCTTCACCGTAATTGGTTCCGAGCCAGCCATTGCTACGATCGAACCATAATGGCTCATAAGCTTCCGCTGCCCAATCGAATTGTGCTTGTTTTGCTTCACCACTTGTCACTGCAGACGGTGCCGGTGCTTGTTGTGCTTCATTATTCACCACTGTAGTTGGTGCCGGCGCACTGCCACCATCACCATTCCCTCCCACTACTGGACAACACATGACATGCTGAGTGATAATTTGACTACCTTCTTTCTGTATACTCCCATGCCGGCTTGTCCTCCTGTATATCAGTTGCCATCATGCAACATATTGACAGGACCAATTTGCACCCATTCGTCGTACTTGTTCCCAATCGGAGCCCACTGCTCTTGTTCTCCATCAAAGCCCACCTTCACGCCACCAAATGGGACACTATTCTCTCCCTCCGGGCAATATCCCTCGTAAGGACAAACTACCATTTTTCCTTGACTGGCACAGAATGACATGGCATTTATGTAGGTGGTGCCCTCCCACCCGGATGTCCGATCGAACCATTGACCATTGTACTGCTTCTCCACATACATTTGACTCCCAAATTCTTCCTGAACATGGACAGGATCACCAATTGATGGATTATTATCATTCGCAGCAGTAGCACCAAAATCAGTGTCTTCATCATCATCTGTTGTCACTCGACAACAAGCAACGTAACGAGTAACCCCCTCTCCATCATTCACCCCCCACTGCGGTGCTCCATCAAGAGCCTCACACCAATTTTCCCCAATCCCAATCTGAGCCCAAGCATTATCAACATCACCAAACGGAGCCCAAGATGATCCATCTGGATCTGCACCAGCCTTTTTGCCACCCATGGGCATCATATTCGGACCTGCTGGACAAATGGCATCATAGGGACAAATCACCAATTTTCCCTGAGAGGCACAATACGATTTGGCAGCATCGTATGTTTGACCATTCCACCCTTGATCACGTGAGAACCAAATAGGATGATATTTCATACCACTATGTTGATACATTTCCTGAATCTCTTGAGAATCCATACTCTGTGGATGAACGGGTTGATAAATAGTAGTACCTCCTCCTCCCGAAGCAGTCGTTCCACTCTGCTGCGTCTGCTGCTGTTCCTCTTCTTCCGCCAACATTCCCTCCCAATCAGGCAAATTTATCTTTCGTTGCTGTGACTTTGCAATCCCAACACTCATCCCAACAATTGACCCCAATACTAATAATCCCACTGAACAACGACGAAATGATGCTGATCGTAACATGGAATAACAATAACGCCCCCTACCACCACTGCCACTGGTATGCGGAAGATGTTCATGATAGTCTGCAAAGGAGTGATCACCCCCATCAAACTGATGTACTCCTCCTCCACGAAGATTGATATTGTTATTATTGAGATGCGGAGGATCATCCTTGAAAGTAAAATCACTATAGAGTGTAGCACCCTTTCGTGCATCTTGAAACTGACCAATAAATCCCTTTGCCCCCGGAAGAGTTGCCTCCTCCTCCTTTTCTTCCGAAATGAGCTCCTCTTCCTCCTCCTCTGCGGCAGTTGCAGTTTTACCACTCTCCATTACAGCAATTACCGAAGCAGCTGCGGCGGCATCACCGCCGACTATTGGATCATTGGACATTTCTGCGATGTAGTCGCGATAGGAGTTGATGAGATGATTGGTTCGTGATGCTAGGGCGGAGATGTTGCGGTCTGTTTGATCTTCGTCTTCCTCGTCGTCGTCAGAGTAGTTTCCTGTTATAGATGTTGATTCGTTTATGTATATTATTAGTCATGAGATGAGTGTTGAATAATCGACAGAGGCATTCTATATCACATCATATCTTTCTTACCTTCAAGCTTATTGTACTCCTCATCTTCATCAATTGAATATTTGGCCACATCGGCCGATGCTTTTGGCGGCACTGCTGCTTCCTCACTGTCGCCGTCGCCGCCAGAGAGGAGATCTACTACTGGCTTGGTGCTATCGCTCATGGTTGCTCCTTTTGATTAACAGATGATGTTTTGATTGTAGCAGACATTACTTACTTTTGTCTTTTATTTTGTACATGTCGAGTTCATTATTTGGATAGATGAGCCCTTTTGAACTCTTTTGAATCCATTCAAAAAGATCCAAACTAAGCTTGAATAAATAGGAATCAGTATGAATTATCCACTCGGCACTTAATGACTTCTAGAGTTTGAGCCTTTTACCTCAGCCCTCTTGAGTGAGTAAATGGGACAGCACTCAAATGGAACATTACGCCCAAGAGACTTGCAAGTCTGTTGGGCCCATGGGGGCTTGCCTCTTTTGTCTTTTGTTCGTGACCCCGGGCCGGTCCGGCGATCATCTCAACAATGCATGCAGGCAGGTCAACGCAGTGGTGGAAAGGCAAGGGGAACGACCATTCATCACTTAGTAGGCCGGTGAGTCTCCTCTATGTTGTTTGATCATCGTCGGTGATTGTATATGATTGTGGCGTGTGCATTTTACGAGTGAAGTTGGCGGCTTGGTTCGGCGGCACATCAGTTATGCACACAAGATAGGCGGACGTTGCTTACATACTGCTTTGGCGATGAGTGTAAGCAGTAGCCCTCGAATAACAGGAAGCAACTCATGTTTGCACACCATAATTATTTATCATAATGAATTTATTCTCAACCAATTAGTCTCTTTCTCCATCAGAACAGCCATTAGCCTTGATCGTCACGGCTCTCTTCAAATCATACAATAATATTTGAGAGCCATGGACAATAATCAGCCCAATAATAATAGAACGGCCAGAATACGGAGCCAATGGAGGCATCTGATACATGTATCATTTGTTTTACTGGGCGCAGCCGCTCTCTTTCTGCGGTTCAGCGGCAATGGCGAAGACGGCTACTACGAGGAGAACTTCCTTCACAGGCACTAACAACGGTCACGAGGAGGAGGAAGGACACCACCAACTACGACACCTCCTCCGCGTCACATCACGTAGAACTGCAGAAGCAAACTGCAATCGACACCACGAAGACCAAACAAATGCAACAAAATATCCGGATGCTCTCACAACGGACACATGTGTATCCCCAAAAACATGATGACTCTCCAATTCGCCAACACAGACGCAGACTTTTGCAGTCAACACAACGGCAGAGGACGACGATGCAAACGAAGTGGATGTGCCTACATCAAATCCAATAAAACGTGCAAAAAGCCCAGTCATGAGTGTGAAGTGTACAATGGACGGACTAGGATATGTAATAAATTTGATCAATGTGTCTTTAATACTGGCACACGAACATGTGAGATGATGGCGCAAACGTCTGTTGCCATTAATGTTTGTACCAAGATGAGATATCGAAGTTGTAAACGTGAGACGAGTAGCTGTATGTGGAAGGATAGAAGTTGTTCTCTCAAGGGTGATATTGAGCAGAATACGGCAACGCTGGCAACACAGCTGACTACTACAACAACAACAAAGACGACGACAACAACGAAGACGACGACAACAACGAAGACGACGACACCTGCTACGACAACGAAGACAACAACAACAAAAACGACGACACCTGCTACAACGACAACAACAAAAACGACGCAGGCGGCGGGGTCAACGCAATGTTGGGATTGGCATCCCGTGCCGGGAACAAGTCAGCCAGTATGGTAAGTGAATTTTAGTGATGTATGTACAACCGTGTGCTTTGTCTCCTCTTTTTGATCATTCGTCTAACCATTGCCATCCAAATATTGTTCCCTCCCTTTCTCTGCCTATTTCTACCACTCAAACATCATCATCTATCGACGCACATATACTAATAATCATTGCAGCACTAACACAGGCAATGTTCCCATAGAATGGTCCAAAAATTGCCAATACACCAACGGGCAACTCTTTTTCAAGTCTGGAAAGGAATGTTGCGAGGGATATTTCAATAATGCTCCCGGTTGTGATTATGGACAGACTGTGGACAATTCGTGCCATGAATGGCATCCTTCCACTAATGATCCAAAGACTTGGTAAGTACATGACCATGACAAATTTGTGGGGAAGATGTTTTCATCCGTCATTTACTTTTTCATCATTCAACTCACTCCAATCATTTGTTGCCCTCATTCCATTAATAAACAAACAGCACCAACGATGACGCTGTTCCGGTGGGGTGGAAGAATGGCTGTCCAAACTACAATGGTCAGCTCTTCTTTGAATCGTTTGATGAATGCTGTGCTACCTATTACAGCGCTGTCCCCAAGAAAGAGTGTAAAAAGATTGATATCAACGATCCTATCTCTGTGACTACGACGAAAGCGACTACTGTTGCTGACAAGTCGTGCCACGAGTGGCACCCTTCAACCACCGCCAGCGCTGACCAGAAGGCTTGGTAAGTTACCAATTTGTTGATATGACCGTCTGTCATTATTTGACTCTCTCATCTTCAACTCGCTCATAACATTCATTGCTCTCATTCCATCGACAACACACAGTACCAACGATGATAATTATCCACCAGGGTGGGAGAAAGGCTGTCCACACTACAATGGACAACTCTTCTTTGAATCTGGGGACGAATGCTGTGGCATATATTACAAAAATGAGTCCTGTTCCACGATTGATATCAACAATCCTTCTGCTGGACTGACGACAGCTGCTGCTACACCGAAGCCGTCTCCAAAACCAAGCCCGAAACCCACGCAGAAGCCGAGTCCAGGACCTACGCCAAATCCGACGATGAAGCCAACTCCGAATCCGACGAAGAAACCTGTTCCAGGGCAAACGCCAAAGCCCACGAAGAAAACCGACGATGAAACCAACTCCAATTCCGACGAAGAAACCAAGCCCTGGTCCAACTCCAAAGCCACAATCGCAACCGACGAAACCGCCAACAAAACAACCAACTCCAAGGCCATCTTCACCTCCAACGCCCAAACCTGTAACTCAAGATGTAAAATGGTATCCTCGAGGCAGTGGCGGCAGTAAAGAATGTGTACAAGGCAGCGACTATAGTCCAACCTTCCCTAGTCAAGGTTGGACGTATGAGACTGAGACTGCTTGTTGTAAAGCCTGGAGCCTCTTGTGCGGTGTAAAAGACGTGAAGTGGTATCCGACTGCATCCAATGGAAAACAGAAGTGTGTGGAAGGCAACGATTATCCATGGAGTTTCGTAGCTTCTGGTTGGCTGTATGCCACAGAACAAAAGTGCTGTAATGGTATGAATTTGGATTGCTCACCGCCACCAAAGAAATGGTATCCTACCGTTGTCGCGGGTGAGAAGGCTTGCGTCTTTGGCGAAGACGTTCCAGCTTCGCTGGCCCTGCAGTTTGATAGCAAAGGAGAATGCTGTGCAGCTTACCCTCTAGCATGTCCATCCACCACCACTACAACCACAGCAACCATACCAGCCGTAGAGACGCCCCGGGATTGTGAGCCATCACCAGAAGGAAGAGAATGTTACTGGTGGCCCGATATGAATATGGTGAATTGGCAGATTACGTGTGTGTATTCTTCGGGTTGGGATGACAACGCAGCCGATCATCTACATAGTGATTATGATTCGTGCTATTGCGAATACTTTGATTGCTGAGACCAAGTATAGACTAAACTTTTAGAAAGTTAGTTTCAATGATTTGTATCATTCTCTGTACACGACGTGATCTGACAGTTAGAGTTGTCAATTGTAGCAGTTCTTGATGCCAAGACACTGATTATTGTACTTTTAAGCGTCCACAATTAATGAGGGATAAATCTCATGTATTATCAAAAATTCTTGCCGCCGTCACTTGCATCTTTCACATCATTCACAAACCCTTTGTTGATCTTATTTCGACAGATGAAACCATCATGGAGCGAGTAAGTCTTCAAGTCGACAGCTAAATAGCACCACAGGACAGCACAGAATCACAGAAATGTAGACGAGCCGCATGTACTCATCAAGACCGTCATTCGATCATCATCCTGTATCCACAGAGAAGAATGTCTAAAACGAGTCCAGCAATCTCGCCGCCACCAAATCTGCGGCACCAGGCATACAATAGTGCAAACAATCTCCTCTCTGCACATGCAATGCCCCTAACTCCAAGTCATCATAATCAAGCAGCACATCAACATTGACCCCTGCCTTTAATATCCGCTTCTCTAGCTCAGCCCTTGGATTATAAGACACACGTTCGACACATTTGCTTCTCTCATCATCCATTCTATCCTTCCGTATATACTGGCCATCCGGTGTGTTAAAGTGCGCTGTGGGAGTAATGACGTAGACTATTTTCGGTCGATGCTCGCTCTTGCTCCCCATCAATGGCATCGCAATGTTAGATACAAAACTGTTCAGCATGTTTCTTGATTCCATCAAAGTAAAATGAGCCCCCACGTTGTATACTAGATGAGTCATTGGCCCAGAAGGACGCAATGCCGTCTTAGTGCCAAAACCAATCTTATACCCCAAGTTATCGATTTGCCATTTCATTCTCTCCAACACATCGGGCTCTCCCTTGGACATGTCACTGTAGGCAAATCCTCGATGAGGTACAAAGTGTATCTCCATTCCATTAGTAAATCGAACGGATGCTGCATCGAATCCACTATGTTGTCCTCCGGTGAAAACACATTTTGTGGTAAGTTTCTCCGGACAAGGCCACTCCTCCCTCCATTGGACCTCCGATTGCTCTACGGCATTGAGCGAGTATGCATTACATGCCACAGATATAAATACCTGTCGAAGGAGAGAATCTCCTGCCATGAAGATGCGTGTCGGCGGCTGCTGTGGATTAATTACGACGGATTCAAACGATCTTTGTATCTCCGCTAGATTTTGCTGATAATATTGTACCGAAGCAGCGGTAATTTGTTCATCGAATTCATTATCTTGCATGAATGCACATGAATATTTGTACCATTCAAATGGGCACGATAAATTGTAGTAACCCATCGTACGGGGGATATTGACATCATTGCTGTAGCCACCATAATTATCATTCATAAAAGTAGTGATGTCATCATTCTCTACTTTCTGTTCACCACCGAACAGATTGAGTGTCGAGCCACCACCCTGCTTCCGCCGCCAACGATACTGACGCCGCTTCACACGATATTCCTTTTGAGTGAGACCGAGTTGTTCACCGAGTTGGGGTGTCCAATCTTCTTTGTACTCGAGCTCTTCGGATGATGTGCCGTCATCAATGATGCTCGTCACATGAAAAAAAGCCACCTTGATGAATAAAAGAGTAATAGCAAGCTTGACGATGGTCTTTTGCCGTATGAATTGGATGGATTGCATGTCAGAAGAGAGTCAAAAGAGCTGGTCTAACTCTAGTGGGGTGGATTACTGCTTTGTGGTCATTATTGTCATCGTCAAAAGTGACAAGACATTGAGTTGAAGGTTGAAGGCCTAGCTCGGTCTGTCGTGTCACCACCCAAAATCCCTGTGTTGTTTTTCGTTCTTCACCATGCCGCCCGCGCCGCGTCGTCTATGAGATGGGTTCGTGTGAGTCCATTACGCACGGGCTAGCTTGGACGGGAGGACCAGCAGCATCCGCTGCACGGGAGGACCATCGCCCTTCATTTATGATTGGGTGATGTGCGTCAGCAGCTGTCGGATCCGAGCCACTTCCTATGATAACGCACCCGAGAATTTTCCACCACGTTGTTCCTCCGCCTCATCGTCGTATATTATCTACCTTACTTCTCCTGCAATGCAACCCGCAACGGTCACCTCTTCGCCTTCATATGCACACCACAGCCACGCCACCACGGATATATTGACAATTAAACATCGGTCGCCGTCACTAATTTCGCCAACACGTGTCGCCCTGCCGCTGTTCTTTCCGCTAACCGCTAATCAATTAATTTACAACATTCAATCATCATCAGCAGCGGCGGCGGCATGCAAGGATCTCATCATCGACAACCAACGATCAAGCAAGCTGAAGGAGGGTTGCCCGCTTTAATTGCTGTGAAGAAGTAACAACACAATTGAAAGAGCTTGTCTTGGAACAATCACCACAAAACAAACTTGAGTTAACATGGAGCTCTGGAGAAATGAAATGGAGGAAGAAATCGATCGAATATTAATCGAATCCTTCCCAACACTGCACCCATTGCGCGTACGAAAGAGTGGGGGGGAGATATTAATGCATATATGGATTCGATCAGATAGATCACTACGCAGCTGAAAACACCACAGCTTGCTGAATGCGGCTCGACAATATTTGAACTTGCTCTACAGAAATAGAAGGCCAACCTTGATAGAAAGGACGATGGAGGATGCTCTTATTGATTGCCAAGGGAAAGTTATAGATGACACCAAATCGATTCGATGTGGCTGTAGAGACCGTGACAAAAGAGAGACATGACACCCGATATAATCTAAATTGTGTAAGAAGGGGAACGACCAAACAACAGAGTTACCTCGTATTATCTACGATTACGATACCCTCCCTCGTTGGACACTTTTAACTTGTGCTAAATTAATATATCTAAACCTTAACTGTGCAGCATTCATCTCAATCTTGCGCCTATTTCTAAGCATCAAATCTATAATCACATAAACCACTGCTGCCATCAACACCCCTTCCTCTTCCTTGCAACACGTCGTTTCTCTTTCTCCCCAACCCAATCCTTCTTGGAGAACTCAAACAACCAACTCTAATTACAGCTTCCAAAAGAACGAGTGCAGCAATTGTCAGGGGTTGCATCATCGTAACAAACAGTGCAATTAGCCCACAATTTGCTCAAACCAAGGTTACAAATTCCAGCATCAATTCCACCTGTAAAAGTATTATTATTCAAGTAAAGACCTTCTGTAAATCATTAGGAAGGTGGTGACAAAGAAGAGAAGAGGCAATCAAGTCAAGTTAGATGGAACGAGGGCCAATATCATTATGTATATCAATATCAAAAGAGCAACTCATTGGATCTGCCAATCAGTAACAGTAACACTTACGAAGGCTACCCAATCCGCCCAACTCTGTAGGGATTACACCCGAAAGCTGATTAGTACTCAAGTCAAGATACTCTGTAAATCATTAGGGAAGGTGGTGACGAAAAAGAGAAGTGGCAATCAGGCCAAAATGAACGAGGGTCAATATCAATGTATATCAAAAGAGCAACTCATTGGATCTGCCAATCAGTAACAGTAACACTTACGAAGGCTACCCAATCCACCCAACTCAGTAGGGATTCCACCTGTAAGCTGATTATTATTCAAGTAAAGACCTTCTGTAAATCATTAGGAAGGTGGTGACAAAGAAGAGAAGAGGCAATCAAGTCAAGTTAGATGGAACGAGGGCCAATATCATTATGTATATCAATATCAAAAGAGCAACTCATTGGATCTGCCAATCAGTAACAGTAACACTTACGAAGGCTACCCAATCCGCCCAACTCTGTAGGGATTACACCCGAAAGCTGATTAGTACTCAAGGCAAGAGTTTCTGTAAATCATTATCATTAGGGAAGGTGGTGACGAACAAGAGAAGTGGCAATCAGGCCAAAATGAACGAGGGTCAATATCAATGTATATCAAAAGAGCAACTCATTGGATCTGCCAATCAGTAACAGTAACACTTACGAAGGCTACCCAATCCGCCCAACTCAGCAGGGATTTCACTAAGCTGATTATTATACAAGTAAAGACCTTCTGTAAATCATTAGGGAGGTGGTGACGAACAAGAGAAGAGGCAATCAAGTGAAGTTAGATGGAGAACGAGGGCCAATATCATTATGTATATCAATATCAAAAGAGCAACTCATTGGATGTGCCAATCAGAGTAACACTTACCAAGGCTATCCAATTCACCCAACTCAGTAGGGATTCCACCTGTAAGCTGATTAGTACTCAAGTCAAGATACTCTGTAAATCATTAGGGAAGTGGTGACAAAAAAGAGAAGTGGAAGGGATCAGGCCAAAATTTGATTGAAGAGGCCAATATCAATCTATATCAAAAGAGCAACTCATTGGATCTGCCAATCAGTAACAGTAACACTTACGAAGGCTACCCAATTCACCCAACTCAGTAGGGATTCCACCTGTAAGCTGGTTATTATACAAGACAAGATACTCTGTAAATCAATAGGGAAGTGGTGACGAAAAGAGAAGTGGAAGCAATCAGGTCAAAATTAGATGGAAAGAGGGCCAATATCAATCTATATCAAAAGAGCAACTCATCCTTACCAAGGCTATCCAAGCTACCAACTTCACTTGGGATGCTCCCAACCAAATTATTGCCAAAAGGGAGAATAAGTTTTGTAACCACATCACCACCACCACTGCAGACAACATGATCCCAGGTGCACTCGTTTGAACTTTCCAGCCACCCATTGTTGTCAGTCCAACCAGCACCTCCAGTAGCATAGTAGAAGACTGCCAGAATATATTGTTGGATGATTTGGGCATCATTAGTGCCAGGCTGAAGAGGTGAAGTAGTGACCCACAAAAGCGCTTTTTCTGGGGTGAGCCTTTGTTGTTGAGTACATCCTTAGATGAAACAGTCAACAGGAGACTCTTCATTAATTTGTCTCTAGTAGATGAAGGAGCGCCCGATGGTTCTCCCGATGCCGAAGGAGCACCCGAAGGAGCTCCCGATGGTTTGCCCGATGCCGACGGAGCGCCCGATGGCATAGACGACGGCTGTGCAGACTCCGAAGGCACCAAACTTGGCATAGAAGACGGCTGCGATGACTCCGAAGGCACCAAACTTGGCATAGACGATGGCTGTGCAGACTCAGACGGGGTCACACTGGGCATAGATGACGGCTGCGATGACTCGGAAGGCACCAAACTTGGCATAGACGATGGTTGTGCAGACTCAGACGGGGTCACACTGGGCATAGATGACGGTTGTCCTGACGAGGAGGGAGTCAAACTAGGCATAGATGACGGCAGTGCAGACAAAGAGGGAGTCAAACTAGGCCCAGATGACGGTTGTCCTGACGAGGAGGGAGTCAAACTAGGCATTAAGCTTGGAGAAGCTGTTTTGGAGCCTTTAGATTTTTTGATTTTCTGTTCCGGTTGGAACAAATTACCCCAGGTGGGGGAGATGCTGGCACTCAAGATAGCAATGGAGAATTTCATGTTGGATGTTTGCTGTGTGGATTGGATGCGTAAGTAATCTCCAGGAGGCTGCAGACTTTTTATGATGCCTTCACCTTCATCATCCAATCGCACCTCCCGTGCAACTCCAAAGCCGCGAGCTCGGACACAAGATTAGAATGAGAAAGCATACAATGCTTGAGAATGCGAACCACCACTCAAACATACCATACACTTTTACTGGTTTTGGTGCTAACGCTAAAGGGTCTGTCGTAGAGGTACTCAAGGTGTCAAAGCTACAGAAGCGGTCATGGGTGACTGCGAACTCCACTAGGCCTTTGGTCATAGGGGGGCTTGGGGGCTCCCCAAACCTAAATCGGGATTTTTTGATCTAGTCTACTTCTAGAAGAGCCGGGGGGATTCCCCCCCACATCGGAAGAGCCAGCCCCCTAGAACCAAAGGCCTAACTCCACTCCAGTGCCACTTCCATGCGAACCAAGAGCTGCTGGTGCATTTCGGAGATACATACTTAAAAAATCATGAGAAGCCAACCCACTGAAAGACAAGAATCACCTTAAACTTCAATGTAGAACTGCGAACCGTTATAGAGGATGAGAAAGCTCGAATTCAATGATGATCTAAAGAACATTATATGCATCGCTCACAACTCACATCCAGGCTCACAACTCACATAATAGAGTGGCCTTTACCGCTTTTATGTACGCGGACTTTTTCCAATACCTGTGACGTATCTGTGACTTGTGGAGTTGAATGCTTTTTGACCATGACGAAAAAGAACTCTGCCAAGCGCGGCCCATTTTTGGCCATGACCACCATGATGACATTACTTCGAGCAACACCAGCAAAAACTAAGCAGCAGCAGCATCATGACGCCTGCTCCAAATCGTCGCCAACGCACGGGCAACCGCCGCCGTGGTGTCAAACGCCACCGAAGCCGCCTTCAGCGGCATCTCCAACTCAGCCATGCACAAGTTGGGTTCATGGCTACCCTTTAACATGAGTGTCTCTATCGAGGAGGGATTGCCCTCATCCATGTTCTAGCCATTCCACCTGAAGAACACCAGGCCGCCCAACCAAGTCGAAATATCCGTTTTAACTCATGGGACCTGCTATATCAAGACAACCTTTGACAAGCACTAGTTGTTACATATCTACAGATGCTTCGGCCTTGAAGATATTGCTGCCCAAAACAACGGGTACATCAGGATTCCGACGGGATATATGAACCCAACATTGGGTTCTTTACAACTTGCATCCAGAGGAATTATTCCTGTACTTCATGACCCGAATGAAGACGGGTAATGATCATACTTACACAAATGTGTGACGACATTTTCGTGGGAGCGAGAAGCGCTGGTCACTGGCATGGAGATGGATATTGTTTTATCTTGACGATCGCTACAAGAATATTATTGATTGGACATCAGGGACTGTTGCGTTTTGTGGACGACTTCCCCCGATTCTACAATGCAATCCAGCAAAAAGTGCAGCAATCCTATGTGCATGATGAAGACGAACACAACAACACCCACGAGGAAACTAGTGGCCTTGCCTTCCTCCCATTCGATATTTTTGGCTTCATTGACTGCTCTATTGATAGAATTAATAGACCATTCTCTGGCCCTGCGGGAGATTACGAAGGAGCCGGACGGAAGCCAGAATACCCAGCCGCTCAGAGAGCATTCTACACCGGTTTCAAGAAGCTGCACGGGATAAAAGTGGAGACCGTGTTCTTGCCCAATGGAATTAGCACAATATTTGGTCCAGTATCCGCTCGTAGGTCTGATATACCAGTGTTACAGATGAGTAATCTCAATGAGTTCTTGGTGCGGATACAAATACATAATCAACACGAGTACTCGGCTCTGGGGTGATAGTGCATACCATGTCAATCTGCGATGCATCTGCTCCTACTTCAAACGTTATGCCGGGCAACAACCTTTGACTAATCACGAACGCAGGTGCAACAAAGCAATAAGAAAGCGCGTGAATCAATCGAGTACATCTATGGACTTTTGAGTGAGCTATTCCATATCACTGCATGCCCATCGGAATACAACCCATCACCTCTGCCTGGACAGAAACATTTATCCTGGATAGTGGACTAGGGCCTGCATGGGAAGCTAATGTTCGTATGCCTGCGATTGTGCGATGGAAAGGTGGTGGCGTTCCAGAAGGAGAGACTTCGTTGGAGATGGCATCTACTCTGACGTCCTTCCTACCGTGTTGAGCATGATTGGGAAAGACATACCAATTGGTATTGAAGTGGATGGAATTGATGTAACGGATGACTTCCTTGGACAGGCACAGTCTTCGTCGTCATCATTGCTGTTACAGAACGAGGGTAAGGTTTGGTGGCTTCAATTTCAATACAATGTTTACAGCTATCGAATGGCAGTAAAGTCGATGATGCGGCATGTTCTCTTGACGCCCGCTGTGAACGATGTCTTACTATGTGATGTTATCAGGCGCATGAGCGGCCTCCAAGACACTGATACATCACCGTGGGTCTATAATATCATCAAATGGTGATAATCCATCTATCTAACTATCCATCTATCTAAGGAGGTAGGAGGCATTCGGCGTTCGTGTGAGTCATGACGAGGAGGGGTGATGGCAATTATTGACGTTGCCAAGAGTCGAATACAGGCGCAGAATAGTAAAAGTATTATGGAATACACATCGACAATACAGGCATTGATGAAGATTGGACGGACAGAGGGATTGGCAGCGTTGTATAAAGGGTTTCAACCAAAGGCTCTTCGGATGGGTATTGGTGGAGCAGTGGCTGTTACTGCTTTTGAGGCGGTGCATGAGATTGCTAATTCGTTGTAGATGATACAGTGAACAGAGTGAGACACTCCAATACATGCGGTTCGTGAACCTAATATTCCACGTTGATAATAATAATGTATAATGATGTAGTGATAACTTGAGCTACCTGACAAAAGAACCACACAAGTCTCTTTCTTTTCCAAACACAAACATAATGCAACACAAACGATATCGTGAACAAGAAAACACCATCTTGATAGTCCCCAACCTCACAACATCCACACCTCATCTCTCTCTCTCTCTCCATCTTTACACAAGATTCTCATCCCCCTTCTTCCTCCCAATAAACACCCTCCTAGCCCGATTCCCCACACTCACAAAACTAGGCTTCTGATGATTCGTCGGCGTAGGATCCTCCCGCCCTTCAAACTCATTCAACTTGGTCAAAACACCTCAACGAAATAGTCTCGGCAATAATCTGGCTTCCTCCATCGACTCCTCAATCTCCTCACGTGACGAACGTAAGAACAATTCTTCTTCTTCCGTCCACAATTCTTCCACTAGTTTCATGGTATTGACAAATTGAGAATTATCCTTCTTGTTGACTAAATGACACTCGGCCAAGCTTAGTTTGGTCCCTTTGTGGAGTTGTCCAAACTTCTTCTTCTTGCAATTGATACCAAAATATCTTCAATGTAAAGGAATTTTTGACTCTTTTTTCCACCAGGACTTTTCCCACTACTTGCATTAATATGGGCGTCTCTGGAGTTTTCTTCCATTCTTTCAAGGTGCTCATCGCCTATTATTTGTACATGTGTTGTTGGAAGGTATGATGTAATGATGAGAAAACAGAACACATGATGTGAACAGAAAAGGCTTATCTAGTAAAACTCACCCCATTCCAACCGACTTTGCATCTCCTGCAGCGCAACATGAGCACGATCACGTCCCTCCTGTGCCAATCGGACGATTTCTCGAGTGGTCTGATTTCCCTCAAGTCATGAACTTCCCAGACGCCTTCTTACTAACACTCGAAATAGTCCCCCCACTCTCCTTAAAGGTCCCCCACGCTGCATAATGAGGTTGCTCCTTATGATGAGCGATGGCCGCGGCATCTTCGTAGACCTCATAAAAGAAGAATTTGTTTTCTTGGTCTTCTGCTTGGAGGACGTCTGTTTCGTTGTTTTGGTGTGTTTATGTACACATGATTGTTAACATCAATTGTGGAGGGAAGAATGTGGGAACGTGCAGTGTGTGAAGCAGCCGAGCGCAGCGATGGCTGATCGACCAAACTACTGGATGTAACCTATCCTAGACAATATATTCTATTTTAATTTCGCCGAAGGGTTGTAGACGACAAACCCTTTCGAATTAACTTCATCAGCGGCAATCGTAGTTAATTGTGGTCAAGAGCGGGGACTATTTATTTTCCCTAGGGAAAATTGACCCTCGGCGGGAGTACTCGTCAGATGGGACTAGAGGGGGGGAAATTTTCCCTCCTCCAACTTATGTGTACAAGACAAGCTTGATGCCAATGCCATCCATATGCATTTGTTTGACGGGGAGTCTCCCCCTAAGTAATCTCTACAAGACCACCCAATGCCGCTGCGCGAGCAAGGCAAATACATGTCAACTCTACCAACAACAACCAACAAACAACATGCTGCTGCTGCCATCATCCTCCAACAACAAAAACTACAACTACAACTACAACTACAACAGCGGCAACATGGGCAACAGCAACAACAACAGCAGGGGTGGTGGCGGCAGCAAGAAGAGAAAAAAGAGACACCCCCGAACGCTGACGGAGATAAATGAAGGTTATATTGGATCTTCTTATTGTGTAAGGTGCACTCAGAAGCACCGTTATTGCATATTTAAAGAAGATAACACAAAACAGTGTATTGGATGTATGCAGGAAGGCATTTCATGCCAATTATTGGGCAACTCATGGAAGCACTCGTCAAAAAATTCAACCTTAGGCAAGAGAGCGAGCTGTGTGTGCTGTGCTGGTAGAAAAAAGAAATGCATTTATGATGACAAGGAAGACAAATACAACTCCTCTGAAACTGGATTATTCCATCAATGCAGTTTATCTTGACTCTATCAGGATTAATTGCGATGTGACAGGATTTTATTCTGCCAAATCAGAATTTATTTCCTTTTGAAACTGGATTATGTTATCAATGCAGTTTATCTTGACTCTATCAGGATTCAAAGCGGTGTGACAGGATTTAATTCTGCCAAATCAGAATTAACGTCGAAATTGTAAAAGTTAATTCTGGTGGTCAGAATTTAATTCTGATCAATCGGTATTAGACAGTCTTAAAATGCTGTCGCATCAGATTAAGGGTTCTCTTCCCGCGCGCGCGCGCATTTAGAAAGTTAAGTAAGCGTCATTCATAGGTTTCTCAATCTGCTCACTTTTCTGGAACATCCGCGCAGCGCTCACACGCCGACCTACGCCGACAATGGTAAAGTACCACTACTTTGACTATTGCCACAGTGACTACGGCGAATAAACTTCACCGATAATTTAGTGACCGACACTATTGATACTGCGCTATGGACTAGTGTTGTCAGCGTTATCATTGATTGAGCATGCACTGATGAATTGTGTAGTACAACTAATGTACCAAGTCACGACGGACCGAATTGCACAAATTTTAAGAAGGAGGATCACAATATTGAAATGAATAGTGCACACACAGCAATGAACTCAATTATTTCCGCCCAATATGAGCACCTTGCAGCGAGTTTGACCTTGGCTTGTTGCTTCTAATGAAGTGGGATAATAGCAATCAATATATCATGCAAGGATATGAAACATGCAATTAGCACAGATACAGCATCATTATGGCACAACACGGATGCCAAGAACGTATTACAACAAAGAAACACGTAGTGGACGCTTATCTCGATGGTATTAATCGATGAGATGATCGGCTTTATTCGTATTGGATCTACATGAGGATAATCGTCACTTTACATCGCGCTATAGCTACAATAATATGACATGGGATACAACGAATTGCCCAGAATTTGCGCTCATATGGCTCCTGTCATCACTTCTATCAACACAATTCGTCTGAGCAGGGGTGGATATACTGCTATACTATCGTCATGGCCTACATTGTGCAATTAAACACTGCTCTTCACCATACTGACAGCATGGACACAGAATGGCGACGTATGGTTGTGCTCCACACAAGCCCAAACTGACCCGAACCAGGGCCGGCAAGGTTGCAAACATCACTTCTATCGATGCAGTGCGTATAAGCAATGGTAATGTGCTTCTATACTATCACTACTAAGTGTAATGGGGCACTGAACACGTTCTATTGCTGTATTAACATCATTAGATACGAAAATGGTGGTTTGCTCGTTGCTGATGCTTGCTAGCCAAAATCGCACCGCATCAGCCCGGCAAACTGATTGCAGCATCACTTCCATCAGTGCAGTTTGTCTGAGCAGTGACAATGTGTTTCTATACTATCGATACCAAGTAGAATGAGCCACCAAACAAGGCTAATTGCAATTCTGACAGCGTTGGGCATGAAAGAGCGGTCGACTGCTGCTGCTTCTGGCATGGCCAAAATCAGTCACACCTGGTCGCCTATGAGGTTGTAGCATCACTTCTATCAATGTTCTTCGTCTGATCAGTGACAATGAGCTTTTATACTATCGCCACCAAGTATAATGGGCCACTATACACTTTTTATTGCCATAGGTCCTGTGTTAGACATGAAATGGTGTTTTTGACGGGCTACCTCTGACGAGCCTAAATTTGACGGGCTTTTCTTCTTTTCGTGACATTGGCGACTATTCACATGAGTTGAATATGCGGATCTCTTTCTAATATGGTCTGACTAGAGCATATCAATTCTATATGCTTTTTGTGTACGAAACAAATGTGGCAACAACAATCCTACACTTCAACTGTACGCACAGATTGATTTTGCAAATGTCGACATGCAATCGCCTATGAGGTTGTAGCATCAACGGGCGATTCTTGTGCTTTCCGTGACATTGGGCGACTATTCACATGAGTTGGAATTATGCGGATCTCTCTTTCTAATAGTGGTCTGACTAAGCCTATCAATTCTATAGTGCTTTTTGTGTACGAAACAAATGTCGCGCCACCAACAACAATCCTACACTTCAACTGTACGCAACAGATTGATTTTGCAAATGTCGACATGCAAATCGCCTATGAGGTTGTAGCCATCACTTCCTTTTATCGGGGGGATTCCAGTATGAAATTTACAGCGTAGGCCGGCTATCAGTCTGTAAACAATAAATCGAGTTCTACTAGAGGTTATTCAATTGCAGCAGTGCTACGAAGAGTGATAGTTGAGTTTCTCTTTTCGAGCTTTGGAATGCTCATCGTCCAGGTAGGTGGCTGCAGGGGAGCAAGTTCGTCCATGGAACTTACGCTCAGTGGAAATAAGGACGTAACGACGAAAATTGCGGACATTTCGAGATCCAAAAAATTGGTCCAGTTCTAAAATTGGGGAATCAGGATAAACTTTATTTTGCGAAGCCGGCGGAAGAGGAGGAGGCGTAGTCCGGATCCTCCGCTGCTTGAAAAATAAAGTGGC